>CAPT01000102.1:0-95608 GCA_001039675.1 Nakaseomyces delphensis CBS 2170
TTAATTGTGTTGACAATTAAATTATATCGATTCACCAATTCACTTGTTAAAAGTTCATGGAATCATTTAATGCTCTGTTTCCAATTATCCTAACAGAGATTACTGTAATTACTTACTTGTCCTTATTCAATACAACCTTAGTATAATCCAATAATGAGAATGTATTTGTTGTAACTTCAATCGGAGTGTGCAACGTGCCATTCTCATAGCGATAGAAATACACTGGTTTTCATAATAGGCCATTGTACCGAATTCCGTTAAAAAAACCTGATTTAGGCGCTGTTAAAATGTATCTAACAAGTGTTCAACAGAAAAATATTTCTATGAATGAAAATTTTGTTGTTTTGATATATCATAAATTATATCACCATATAATCCTGTCATTTTATCTGTTTGTTCTATATTGGCAGTACTTTCGATAAGGAAACTAATGGGTATGAACAATTGCAGTTATTCTTAGTAAAATTTTTTTTTGCTTAGTATTTGTAGAACTGCAAATGATGTATTGAAGCTTATAGAAATTTTAAAGATGTACCGTTGTCCATTAAACTAGGCATAGTATTTTAATTCACTTTACTCGTTAAAACGTTTCAAGCTGACTATTTTGAAATTTTAATAGACAATAAATTTAGTATCCCGATAATTTTTCTAAAAGATATAGGAAACTAGTGTTCTTTCTTTGGATTATCATAATTGACAAGTTGAATCTTTATTTAAGTCAAGGTAGTTTCCTTTTCGTTACTACCAAGTAAGTGCCAAGCACTTTTTTGCTATTCCTTCTCAAAACATTAAAAAAATATTACTATATAGCAAATTTTAGGAAATGAGGTAATCCGCTTTATTTGATTAACAATTATTATTAAATAATCCTGTATAACTCTCTGTATTAAATCTTAAAAGGATAAAACTCAACCATAAAGGGAGCACAGCATTAAGAAACATCATTCAACAGCGAGTAGGAGTCTCATATTTCCTGACACTGGGCTTCTTCTAAACTCCATTATCAAGAGAAAGGCAGATAGCTATCAACCCAAGTAAGAAGTATTTACAGGATAACATTTGAAGAACTAATGTTTTCCTCAACTCTATAAATGACTGACCCTAAAATATTTCAGACAGGCATATGAAACAACTCATGTTACATACACACAACAACGAATTAGTATGGTTTCGTGGTCTAGTTGGTTATGGCATCTGCTTAACACGCAGAACGTCCCCAGTTCGATCCTGGGCGAAATCATCAATTTTTTTTTATTTTTTTTAATCATCATTTTATCATTGACTTTCATATCATGAATAGGTCATGTAGATATATAGATAGTAACACTTGTTCATAGAATATATTTTATTATTTACAAATAATTTCTCTTAGAATATCATTGTTCAGTTTCGACCTTTAAAAGCTCATCCTTGATTTTTAAATCATTTTTCAAGTTGACAATAACCATTGCTGATGTGCCGAATAAAAAGATATTAAATAATGCTCTTAATACTACATATGATGTGTCGTATTTTGGTTTACCCCTACGCCTGGGACCCCAATCACCATATGATATATAATAACTAGCTCGTTTCTCATCCTTCGGTATATTTCTCCAATCCTCTTCTTGTTTCCACTCGAGATACTCGGTAATCTCATCTTTCAAACTGTATTGATATTGTTCCCACTTTGTCGGTACATCACGTATTTCATTCGTAGGCGGTATGTATGTCTCTCCATCCGCTTCATATACTGTACTGCTGCATCGAAAGGATACACGAAGAGTTCTTTTTGCTACGTCCTTGGCGTGGTTCCTCACTAGGCTCCTAATCAGCAGCATCTTATAAATCTAATAAATAAATGTATTGATGACAAATATGGTTGTTTTCTCATAAGTAAATTGTAAAAATTTTGGACTGAGCTATTTTTCTTTTACTAACGTGCTTTTTTTCTTTATTTTTTTTTTTTCTTTGGACACTTTGGAAGAAAACATATACATAATAATGTAAGGACTTCTCGACAAAGAGAAGAATAATTAGATATCCACAAACCACTTTAGCCTTATCAATTAATATATATAACCGCTACCCAAGATGAAGATGGAATATGGTAATGTCTTTGTATGTTGAAAGTTTTTATTTTCATTTTTGATGAGTCCACCAAGTATCAATTGTCCTGTCTGTCATAGAATTCTGAACCTCCAACTTATCATCTTTCAATTCTCAAATGTGGTGGAATTGACCGTTTCATGAAGGATTTTCTTACTAACTATTCTTTCTTTTTTGCAAACCCATTAAAGGGAGCAATTATGGAGTACAAATTATATCTTCATAATTTTAAATTGCATTTTATTATTTATTGAGTACAGGAAGCTTACGATTATGGTAAAATCTACGAACCAATAGTTTCTTTATCTTCTCAGCCAAAGTTAGCATTCATTACGCTGGTAGTAGGTTTGCTATTAACCTTTTTGGCTGTTGCAAATGCCAACACTAGAAAGAACTTTGCCCCTAAGTTCATGCTCTACACAATCTTAAGCTCTGTTGGCAGTTTATTCCTTGGCGTTGGCATTGTATTTCTTTCTGATTCAGTTGGTGTATACGTCTAGTTTTAATAAATTTCAGAATTAAAGTAGATCCTGCATACGCATATAGCATCCATAATTCTATAATACACTACGCAATCTATATCTATATTACGAAGGAAGGTAAAAATGCATCAGGAACCATAATAAATAAACAGATGAAAAATCGCGAAGTTGGCTTGGACATTCCAAAGAAGATTCTTCTTAATATAGGATTAGAGAATAACTAATAAAAAATTAAATCATATACCATTATAAGCTTAGCAGATCTCCATCAATATTAACTAATTTATAATATCTTGGAATATCAACTGTTTTGTGACTTCCGTCCTCCTCAACGACTGCTTTACCTTTCGCGTTCATTCCCATCAATGTTAGTGACATGGCTCTACTGTAGCTCACAACATTATCTAAAATACACTCACTACTTTTCTTCATGTGTACCAATATTTGAGAGTTCGTAATTTGGAACAGACGGTCCTGTAAATACTCAGTTGACAGATAATATGCCAATTCTTCAGGTGCCTCATTTAACGGATCCTCATATACCAGCAATGACGAGATGTCACTGAGGAGATTTTTGAATTTTGTTCTTAACTCCTCAGGGATTCTATCATTAAAAACAAATTCCCGAGAGAGATTTTGACCACCCTCTATCAATTTATCTGCGCTGTTGGCGTTAGAATTTGAAATCTGAATCAAATATTGTGCAACACTTAATTCGAATCTTAGCTCGGTATTCTCACTCAAGAGCTCTGGTATTTTCTGGTTCAAGAAATCGGTACATTTTTGAATCTCTCTTTCATTAATCAACTTTCTCAACTCTTGTCTGATTCTCAACACATTTTCCTCTCTAATAATCTGCAATTCATTACGTTTTATGACTTCCCTTTCCTCTAGTTGTATTTGGTTATCATATGGATTTGTTAACGAAAATTTTTGTAAATCTTTTAGAAAGCCTTTGGCGACGTCAATTAAACCCTCATGTATTAGGTAATCATTCACCATCACATTCAGATTCGAAACCATGGACCCATCTTGAGTGTTAAGACTATTAAGTAATAGACTATCGGGTTTGTTCATCTGCGAATCTTCAATACGTTCGTCACATCCAAGGAGAATTCCTTTTTTAGATAAGGACCCACTTGTGTTATTTTCTTCATCAACCTCCATTTCCGTCTCAACTACTGGACTATCAATTCGATGTTTCACTGGTGGAGTGACACACGTAGCTTTAAAGATATTATTATAAGCAATCCTCTTCCACTTTCTCTGATACTTATTGATATCAAATACGAATTCTTCGTATAAACCAAAATTCGTTTTCACTGAGTTACCAGATTTCAATGCAATGAACGGAATCACATTAACATCCATTAAGGAGGTAATAGCATCTCCGAGGTATACTCCATTTTTTGTGAAAAATATAGAACCATCAACGAAGTTTATACCACAGCCGATAACATCATCTCTTCCATAAGGTTTAGAATATGCTTTCTCCTTAGAAAGTAAGGTAATACTGCCACTCAGACCACAGTAGCCGACGAAAGCTTCATCCAAGGTGTTTCTTTTTGCTAGCCCACGTGAAGGATCCACAGCTGTAGCGTCGCTTCTTCCCATTAAACTACCTCCAATATCATTTGGAATATCGATATCAGAAGATAAGGCACCAGAGTTCCTAACTAGTTCAAGAAGCGTCTTCTCATCAATTTTTGCCAAATCTACATCATCATCTGAGTCATTTGTAAGTTTATAGCCTACCACGATATTACTATTTTGTGCACTTTTAGAGCTAGTTACGTCCAAAATACGCACTTCATAGTAAAATATGGCTATCTTTCTACCTGATATAACTTCGTTAGCATGTGTGGTGACAAATTCAGTCTTTTGCGAACTTGTTAATGCACTTCGTAGTCTATTCCGAGCAAACGTATCCCCCCGATCGTTTGCCAAATATGGTTGGAAGTTTGGATTTGCGCTCAATTCCGTAATACCATCATTTGATACAATCACACTGTTATTCTCTTTACGCGTCCATTGGCTAGGTAAAAAATAGCCCATCAAGTTGTAAATATCTGGTGCTGCTGAATTATTTTTCTTCTTTGAAGGAAACTTTTGAGATTCAAGGGCTGGATATAACTTAACGACATCCTTTGTTGAGTATGAATGAGCTCTTCTATGACTGGACGATATGGTAGCTAAACTCTGCGATGACCCACCATTGTTAGAGCCGGATCTCTGGCCTTCCTCTTCTCTCAACTCGTAATTACCACCATCATCATATTCCTCCTCCCCTTCTTCCTCCTCATCGTCGTCATGCTCGATAACCATGTCATCATCATTGTCGTCATTTTCATCAACATCTTCATTTGATTCTATGGGGTTATCGGTTTCCATATCTTCGCGTCTGAGATCGACATTTTCGCCGCCATACGAGTTCAAGTAATACTGGTCTAAAACATCATGGACTCTCTGCAATGAATCATCGGCTTCTCTAAAAGTAGGCTTCCCATTCCTCCTACTCTGTTCTGCAGAGTTATTCTCTTTTGCGGGCTGAGCATTTAAATTTATACCATCCACTGAGTAAAAGTATTTGTATACTTGCACCAAATACTCATCATTGGTAGCATCAAATGATAACGTACCTAAAACCCCAAGGTTCATCAATTTTTGCCAAATTTCCTTCTTAGTGGCATAGGATAGTTTCTTCCGAATTGTGGGATCTCCAGAATTTGGAGCATTTCTATCATCGTCTTTATTATGGTGGTAATTTGGAAACTTACGAAAGAGTTTCTTGTTCTCCCTATATAACCACCACAAGTCATACGCAACTGGTTGCTCCAATAAGTACTCAGGAAATAAACTTGTAATGAATTCGCGATCTACTTCATCCATATGACCAGGCATGGTTTTCTGATTTGTGATTGCTAATTAATTGCACTTGATACAATAACAAAAAAAGACCAGTTTTTAATAATCTCCTAATCTGAGGGCTCTTGAGATCCTGGCTGGGGAAAAAAAAAGGTTGGTGGCTCTAGTAGATAACCAAAAAATAAAATAATATGTGATGCTATATCAAGTTTAGCTGTATATCTCCAAACAAAAGTATGGCACCGCAGTATAGTTGTGTAGTCTCAATGAAATTTATTCAATTCGAGTTAGGCATTGCAGGCCTCCCTTTAAAAAAACCCCGAGAATGTTATACAACCGGGTAAAGGTACCGTATCATGTTATATATGTTGAAAGCAGACCAGATGCCCTTTATAAATCAATAATCGTCATGATCTATTGTAGTAACTATTTATAACAAATAACTCATACTTTTATTTTATTTTATTTTATTTATTTTAAAGACGTTTCATTTCAACCGCGCAAGATAACTCTGAAATCTTTAATATTTTTTTCCTATTCTACTATACGAAAAATCAAAAAACAACTACAAGTATAAGGACGGTCGCTAACATTCGCTACGCTATCATTAAGCGGGTATCAATTTTGTTCATTGACGTCGTAATGCTTTTGATCTTGCTGTTGATGGTTCGCGAACTTTTCATCATCGACGTTTTGTTCTGATTCAGCGACAACTTTTTCCTCATCATCTTCTACATCTTCAATCTTTGGGGATTCCTTAGCCTCTTTTTCCTTAGCCTCACGCTCTTGGAAGGCAAGGTTTGCCTTAGCTCTCAAGATATACAGGTATTCGCCGTGTTCATTAGTCAACGCCTGCAGTGTATTTTGGATGTTGTCCAGTAGGGTTTTCAACTTCTTGATTTTAATTTGTTTGGAACCCAACTTATCTCTAGAGCTAACAATCCTTTTTTTGATCTCCATAAACTTCTTCCAGTTCTTCTCGGACACCTCGCTATGAGCATTACCCTCTCCTTCTGTGCCGTCTTCATGGGTGTTCAAGACATCCAAGTATGCTAGCTTCTTAGACCATTCACTGATCATGATGTCTCCCCACTCTTCAAAGGCAGTACAGTGCTCGTCACGAGATCTTTCGGAGATTTTCTTGAAAATATCCAGAAGATTTTTGATGTCGTTTTGGATATCATCGGTGATGGCAGATAGAGAGGTTTGAGTATCATTTAACTTCTCTCTGATCATTTCACGTGTTATGAATGTCTCGATTTGGTTTTGACCTGTAGCGTCGAAGTAGATCTTTTCACCAGTATTTGGATCGACACCTTCAACACAGATAATATCATCAATAGCCTTTGAAATAGTTTGGAAGTCACTCTCTGCCATGTGTGTCAATTCCTTCATCTTTTTAGCAAATACCTTCTCTCTGTTCTCCAGTTCCGGTTTCAATTGGTTCTTTACGTCGCGGGTAAGCATTTTATTAACCATTTTGACCTTTTTATCAACGTTATTGGACCACTTGTCAAAATCCCTTTGTAATTGAACTTGGTGATCGATCTCGATATCCTTAACATCTTGGGCCTTAGCATGGTCAACCTCTTTGGCCTCGGCGGTGGATACCCTAGTGGCAGACTCTTTATCGGTCTGGGTCTTAGTCACTGTTCTAACAATAGTCGAGGTGATGACCGGTTCTGCCTCCACAGTTCCTGCATCCTTAGAAGAGGTGCCCTTTTCTTTTTCTGCCATTTTCTTATTGATTTGTCCAGTTATCTCAGTGGTAGCCTTTTGAATGTGTTTCTTGGCTGCCTCCGTTTGCTGATTGATCATAGAGGATGCAGAGGTCATGAGCTTCTCCACATTTTCCTTTTTAAACAGCGCAGGAATCCTGAAGAATGCCAAGCGGTAAGCTTTCTGGAGGTCTTCTTTGGCCCTGTCGCCATATTGCTTCAAGTTCTTGTTGTAAAATTCAGACTTTAATAACTTATCAATATGTGGTCTGACCCCAATGTTGTAGTAGAACTGCGCCCTTTCACACGCCAATTTACCGTAGCGCTTAGCCAAACCATAGTACTTTTCCTTATCAATACGGTCACAGTACACATGTACCTGTTCACAGACCTGCGACACATATGGCTGCAGAACTTCATCGTATTTACCCTTGGCAACAACTATTTGAGGATAGACTGACTGCTTATAGATATCGTTTTTCATCAAATATGCGTTCCAAACAGTAGGATGCGAGTAACGGCAGAGTCCCAATTCAGGGAACGAAGTCTCGCAAGCATACTTCAGACCAAACCAAACTGCGGCCAAAAAGATCAGAAACTTGGTGAAAAACCTCATTCTTTTATCGTCCTAGTCTATAGTCCCCTAAAAAAAATTAGAAAACAAATATTAAAAAAAACCAAATACTATTAATAATATAAAAAAAAGAGACAATAAAGGGTTCCTTGGATATTCACGTTTATATTAAATACACTGCTTGTTCTTTGTTTATTCCCTGTTTTAATTAATAAAAACATCAGCTCTAAACATATTTATTACCGTTAAATCGATAAATTTCCCATTGTCAATTGAAGAAAAACCGAGAAATATTTTTTTTCTATTCCGAAAAGGGAAATCTCGAAAACATTCAGTCGTTGTAGATGACTATAAGCATGACTTGGTATCCCCCTCCTAATATTTAATAAATATTTCATGTGTTTTGATTAACAGTTCTTATTATCAAGTTCTTGTTGTAGTCTTATTCACTTTCTGGTGATTATTATGAGAATGTGGAAAGTTTCTGGTATTTTAATACGAAACAGGTCTCGTGACCAGTTTTTTTGGTTTTTGGTTTTTTGGTTTTTGGCCCCACTTTACAAATTTCAACAATTCTTTCATATTTCTGATCTAAATATGATAATATAGTAATATATTTATATTTATATATTTATTTTATAAGTTACTTTATCTAAAGTAACAAAAAGAGATAATATACCAAAGTAAAGAGAATGAGTTTTTTAGGTAAAGTTCTATACTATACTAGGGCTACATCCTGGATATTACTTTTGCTTTTATCTGCAGCGTACGGTACTATTGCATCTATTGTGCTGACTCTAATAGGCAAGCAGCATTTGGCTCAATGGTCTACTGCCAGGTTCCATTATTTCGTGATGTCCAAGTTTCTAGGCATCAAAGTCAAAGTTATAAATGAACATATCCTAGAGAACAAGCCTTTCATCGCTGTTTCTAATCATCAATCGACACTAGACATATTGTTTTTAGGAAGAATTTTCCCACCCGGTTGCACAGTCACTGCAAAGAACTCCTTAAAATATGTCCCATTCTTGGGCTGGTTCATGGCCCTCAGCGGTACTTTGTTCCTAGACAGAGCGAACAGGGACAAGAGTGTTACTACCTTGAACCGTGGCCTAGAAACTGTCAGGGAAAAGAAGAGGGCGCTGTGGATTTTCCCAGAAGGCACCAGATCCTACTCTACCACACCTACTCTGCTGCCATTGAAGAAAGGCGCTTTCCACCTGGCTCAGCAAGGCAAAATCCCCATCGTTCCAATTGTAGTCTCAAACACAAGTACCATTTTCTGTTCCAAGTACGACGTTTTCAATAGAGGTACCATCACACTAAAGGTTTTGGACCCAATCCCAACCAAGGATATGAAGAAAGAAGACGTCACCGAGTTAACCGAAAAGGTGAGAAAACTAATGGAAAAAGAGATCAAAGAGTTGGGCTATTCGGCAGCCATAAACGATACCAATATTCCACCTGAAGCTGAAAAATTCATACGCAAACAGGATACCATCTCCCAGCCCAGCGAATATGGATCTATCAAGAAAGACGATGTAACCGTTGTCGTATCAAGCGGCAGTAACTCGCATCTGGAGGAGGCCTGAACCTTAAAATCAAGAAGTATAGTGCATTAACTGTTTTTTTTTCTTTTTATCTCTTTTTTTTCCATCTAAACCTCTGTAACTAGTATACATTATATTAACCAGTATATATATATATATATAGCAGATACATGAAAATAACAAAGAAAAACTGGGATATTAAGGAGAAGGAATATTTTTCAATACCAAAGAATATATACGTCACTTTTTTTTTTATCTTCTTTTCGTTTTATTGTATTTACAACTTTCCAATGTGCTTCAAAAACTTGTCAATTTCACCAGGAGAACCGATCCAAATGGATGTCTTATCGTGAATGTGTGTTGGCACCAAGTCCATAATACGGTCGCCTCTATCAGTGACTGCCTTACCGCCAGCTTGCTCCATTAGGAAAGCCATTGGGAACGCCTCGTATAGCAGTCTCAATTTACCCTTTGGGTTTTTCTTGTCCTCTGGGTAAGCATAGATACCGCCATAAAGGAATGTTCTGTGCATATCTGACACCATGGAGCCGACATAACGAGCGCTGAATGGCTTACCGTCCGCCTGTGGTTTTTTCAGAGAGTCAATAAAGGACCTAATTTCATCGTTCCAGTAGTAGGTGTTACCTTCGTTAATGGAGTATATTTGTTTCAGGTCTGGGACCTTCATGTCCGGTTCGGTCAAGATGAACTCGCCTAGGTTAGTGTCCAGGGTAAAGCCGTTCACACCGGACCCCTCACCCAGGGTTAGGACCAGGTGAGTGGAGGCGCCGTACATGGCGTAACAAGCCGCAACCATCTCGGTACCTGGCCTTAGCAGGTCCTCCTGCGTACCTTTAGAGCCAGGTTGCAGCTTGAACAAAGAGACAATGGTGCCGACAGAGACACCAGCATCCAGGTTAGAAGAGCCGTCGATCGGGTCGCAGCAAACGGCGTAGTTACCCTCGTTGTGCTCGAACACAATCATGTCCTCTTGTTCCTCGGAGACAAGGATCTTAACACAGTTGCTGGAGTTCATGGTGTTGATGAAGATCTCGTCACCGATAACGTCCAGTTTCTTCTGCTCATCGCCCGTGGCGTTGGAGGTGCCGAACAACCCACCCAGGTGGATCAACTCGGCACGTCTAATGGCGTGCGCGATAAACTTGAAAGCGAACTGCAACGCATTTAGCACCAGCGTAAACTCACCAGTGGCGTTGTTAATCCGTTTCTGGTATTCAATAATGAATCTTGGCAAAGAAATAACGTCAGTATCGATACCTTCGTGGTTAGTCATTTTTTTATTGTTTTTTATGTATGTTTTTGATTCTATTTAGATACGTATTCTCAAGTTAAAAACAACAAGCAACACCACCTTTGCCTTTTATATAAGAGAGGGTAGAGGGAAATAGGAGTGCATTACTACATGTCTAAAGATGTGTCGCCTCTTCCTTTTACTAATATACTTGGGCACATCATCGACTTCCCTTTTCCCTCCCCCTTTATACTACAGTATATAAACGGCTGATCCTCCAAGTCAAGTTGGAAACTAAACAAACTGAAGACATAATACGTAATTTTTTTGTATATAATCAAAAAAAGAAAGAAACTAAAAAAGGGGCCCCATCGCATCGCCTTACCCCACCTCCTTAATAGGGCGGGGTAGTAAAACACTCGTAGTAAAACATTAAAAAAAGGGGGGAAAAAAGCAGGAACAGAGAGAAACCGCGCAGGGGACCATCGAGGAACGAAAAATGAATGAAAGAGATTTACGTTTTCGTGTTTTCAGTTTTGGGTTTGTCCGGGTAAATGAGTCCGTGACCGGGTCACTACTGAAATGCTATCAGTTTATACGGACAGTCATGTCTTTTTCAATTCATATCTAATTTTTTTCTTTTTTTCATATATATATATGCATAGTCTTGTTTTTACCATATATTAAAATAGTAAATTATAATAAGATATATCTGTATTTGTGCCTGCATTTTACGACGTATTTGGCAGTTATGCAATTGTAGGTCATACAACCTTCTTATTTACTTGTAGATATATATATATATATATATAAATATATTTTATTTAACGATACACATAATATGGCGAAAAAATGAAAAAGTTCACATGGAAAAAAGCTACATGAAAAAATTAAGCTAAGAAAAACCTGAATCAAGTCAAAAAGTAAGAAAAGTGCTGGGAATATTGCATCAAAAGAGATTGTAGTTAATTACACCATGGCTTCTCCTGCTCCACAGAAACCGAAATTGACTGGCTGGGCACAGGCTGCCTCTAAGGCCATGCCAAAACAGGCGATATTGAAGAACCAGCAGCAGACTATTGTGGTGAAGCCTAGTGGAGGAAACAAAAAGACTTCTTCCAAGAATAACAACGGTACAGGTCCTTCCTCTTCTTCCTCCTCTTCCTCCTCTTCTTCTCCCCCCACCTCCACTGCCTCTACACCTTCATCTTCAGGCAGCAGCAATCAGAAGAGACAACAAAGGCCTCCATACAATAGAGACCAAGTACGAGGTTTCATGAACCAGCTGTATAAAGACCAGGTCGGGTCTGCTAAGACGTTTAAAGAAGTGCTGCAGGATACTGAGCTAGCTGATATGACGGATTCGGCTGATTGGGGTACAGTAACAAATAAGAACAACAGAAACAAGAAGTACGGAACAATTGGAGATATAGCAAGGGTATTAAGGAACTAATGAAAAGGAAAAAGAAAAAAAACAAACAAAACAATCGAGTCACTGAAATACAACAACCTATATATACACCTATACATAACGTCTTTGCACAAATATTTCTAAAGGTATAGAAACTAATCTATTATTTAAATTGAATCATTTCTTTCGACCTAGAAAACAATTGTAAAGGTAAGATGAAATTCACTACATAGTACACTATAGTATTAAGGTAGTATTGAACTAGTATAACATAGTAGAGTTATAGTGTGTATCCGCAAATGTCATCACGTGACACTACTCTCGCTCAAAAAAATTGAAAAAAAGCACCTCACAGTAACTAAGTGCGGGTGGGAAACAGCTTATGATTCACAACGAGATCTCGAATAACTAAAATATAACGAGGGATTGTGAAACATCGAATATTATAATACCGGAAACCTATTGATCGGAAAATAAAGGAGACCTTTTCAGATACGATATATTCCAGGCGCATTGAAGTGGAAACCGCAGTCTAAGAAAACAATAGGAAAAAAGTACGGGCCTTGAAGATAGATCCAATTATATTTGAAATAAGAAGTGTCTCTAAAATATATATGTTCAAATTATAAATAATGGCATTATCGAATCTGGAACATTATTTATCATACCATCTCCGGGTTTTACTTCCGCGAGTATTGTCATCAAAAACCTCACACAGGATGGCATATGTGTTTGCGCTGTTTGCCGCTATTACATCAGGATTTGTATCACTGATTTCTCTGTATGCACAACCATGGCAGGAGCATCTCTCCTACACATCGTGGCAAATAAACATGCTTGTCACAGTAATCAACATGGGCATGTACTTGACTCCACCAATTCTTGGGATCGTGGCCGATGCGCACGGTCCCATCACTTTGAGTCTAACCTCCATCTTAGGTTTTGTTCCCTCTTATGCATATTTGGCACACACATTCAACAGAGATGTAGCAATATCCGAGGATGACGATGCTTCTTTCACTCCTACTGTGATTTGCTTCTTTATAATTGGTGTGGCAACTAGTGGATTGTTCTTTAGCTCCTTAATAACAAGCGCCAAATTATTCCCCAATACCAAGCTCCTTTCTATTAGCATACCGACAACGTGCTACGGATTATCGAGTTTAATCGGTTCGCAGTTTTTGAGATTGAAATATTTCCATCCAATTGACTACCCGTACCTGGATTTGGGTAGAGTCTTCAAAGCATTTGCATGGATATACACAGTGATTGGTGTCATGATATGGGTTGCCACCAGTAAAGTTGCTATGCTTGAAGATACAGAAGAAAACGAGAGAAGTGGTCTATTGGGTGAGAATGACAGCTTACAACACCAACAAAAATCGTTGTGGAAGATACTAAGGGACCCGATTCTTTACGTTTTTGGTATCACCATATTTTTGGCACTAGGTCCGCTGGAGATGTTCATTGCCAACATGGGTTCACTTACAAATATAGTCGCGGGCGGCCATGAGCCCCAGATGTCAAGTGCGTTGTTGTCCGTGTATGCGTTCACTTCAACAATCACCAGACTAACTACAGGTATTGTTACAGACTACTTCACCAAGAAACAGATCTCTGTCAAATGGATTTTGATATTTTTCTTAACTGTTGGCTTGATAACCCAGGGAAAAATCTACCTACTCGCTGTATCTTCTACCGATTCCTACGGCGACACACAGGAAGTCACCAAGAACCTGTTCTCTGTGGGAATTATGCAAGGTGCAGTTTACGGCGGTCTCTTTACCATCTACCCAACTTTAACGTTGATGGTATGGGGTGAGAAAATGTTCGGAACCGCATACGGAACGTTAATGATCGCTCCTGCACTGGGGTCTGCTCTCTCGTGCTTAATCTACGCCAACATATACGACAACAAATGTACCTCCGAGACATCCCAGAGATCGTGCATCGCGCCCGTCTTTGAAACTACGGCACTACAGTTCCTCATCGCCATCATACTCTCTGTGGTAGTCACAATGGCATGGAGAAGAAGAAGAATCCGTCTATGATTTTTGCGAAAATAGATATATATATTTGTTTTCCTTGCTATTAATAGCAGCTACGAGTAAAATGCACCAAGTAAAAAAAGAAGTAGCTGCGTTGAGATGGTGAGAAGACTGATCAATCAAATAATATGAATAAAAATAAAAGTGAAAATAATGGTGAAGTGCTCTCGTGGCACAGAAACAAAAAGTTTTTCCGAGAGAGAAATAAGAGAGGAACAAAAATAATTTTATTTTCGCGTTTTACTGCGACGTTTTCTGTGCTGGCTTGGTGAAAACTAAGAGAAAGTAAAATGGTTGTTCCGGACACAAAGCGTAAAGCCTTCAATTCAAGTGAATAAAGAAAACTGAAGAAACCTTTGAAGGAGAAGGGTCCGGTACCTCTTTCTTGAAGTACGCCTCATCTATATGCTACTGACTCGATGTTTTGCTCTCACCGTTCTTTATGGTGCTTTTCCGCAAGGGCAATTCAATTTCAAGTCAAATTCGCGTTGTGCTACTGAAAAAAAATAATAAAATAACAAAAAATTTTTTTTCTTTTCTTCAACTTCGACGAAGAAAAAAGTAATTTAAAAAAGAAAACAAAAACGAGCACTGGTATAGCTCAGCTGTCTACCTTGAGACGTGTTCTCGAATTAGAAAACCGCGTCTTTCTTTTGCTTTGGAAAAAAATTAATATATAAATTCCAAATATCATATTGGAAGCGTTTGGAGGATTTTCTCTTTCACTATCTTATCCTTGGTTTTTGTTTTTGTTTTTCAAATTTAAAGATACTTCCTTGACTAGAAAGTTTTATCCAAACTTCTTCAAATACACATATAATACACAAACAATAAAATAAAAAATGAAAGGTTTAATTTTGGTTGGTGGTTACGGTACTAGATTGAGACCTCTGACTTTGACAGTTCCAAAGCCATTGGTCGAATTCGGTAACAGACCAATGATTCTGCACCAAATTGAGGCTTTGGCCAACGCCGGTGTTACTGACATCGTTTTGGCTGTTAACTACAGACCAGAAGTTATGGTCGAGACTTTGAAGAAGTACGAGAAGGAATACGGTGTCAACATTACTTTCTCTGTGGAGACCGAGCCATTGGGCACTGCTGGTCCTCTAAAATTGGCTGAAAAGGTCTTGAAGAAAGATAACTCTCCATTCTTCGTTTTAAACTCCGATGTTATCTGTGAATACCCATTCAAGGAGTTGGCTGACTTCCACAAGGCTCACGGTGGTAAGGGTACTATCGTTGCTACCAAGGTCGACGAGCCATCCAAGTACGGTGTTATCGTCCACGATATTGCTACTCCAAACTTGATCGACAGATTCGTCGAGAAGCCAAAAGAATTCGTTGGTAACAGAATTAACGCAGGTCTGTACATCTTGAACCCAGAAGTCATTGACTTGATTGAAATGAAACCAACCTCTATCGAAACCGAAACTTTCCCAATCTTGGTTGAACAGAAGTCTCTATACTCTTTCGATTTGGAAGGCTTCTGGATGGATGTCGGTCAACCAAAGGACTTCTTGTCTGGTACCGTTCTGTACTTGAACTCTGTTGCTAAGAAGAACCCAGAGAAGTTGAGTAAAGGTGACAACATCGTTGGTAACGTTATGATCGACCCATCTGCTAAGATCGCTGCCTCTGCTAAAGTCGGCCCTGATGTAGTTATCGGTCCAAACGTTGTTATTGGTGAGGGTGCTAGAATCACTAGATCCGTAGCTTTGGCTGACTCTTGTATCCAGGACCACTCTTTGGTCAAGTCTACCATTGTCGGCTGGAACTCTACTGTCGGTAAATGGTGTCGTTTGGAAGGTGTCACCGTTTTAGGTGACGACGTCGTTGTCAAGGACGAAGTCTATGTGAACGGTGGTAAGGTCTTGCCTCACAAGTCTATCTCTGCTAACGTTCCAAGCGAAGCTATTATCATGTAAGCAAAATTTATTTCCTTTTTTGCATTATCTGATATTTAATCCAAAAAAAAGTCAGAGAAAGAAAAACATATTTTCTCCTCCCTATACTAAAAGAACTCCCCAACTTTATTTTTTTTTATCACATCATTGTATTTTTAATTTACTAAAGCTCATTGTATTACTATTATTGGTTTGAATGCAAAAAAATTGGTTTTTAGACTTCCTAAATGGGCTTCCACATATGTTTTCCAAATTCAGTTTTTACAAAAAGTATTTTTTTTTCTTCTTTTTTTGGATAATTTTTAGGAAAGAAAATAACATTAATTTGTAACATTTATGTTTCTCCAGTAATTTTAATTTCATTATACAAGAAATATTCTAAAACCTCACAAAGAGTTAATACACTAGTAAGGCGCATATGCTTTTAATCTACACTTTTCTCTTCAATGAAAAAGGAAACAAAATTTTTACTAGCTTTAGATAAGCAAAATGATTTTGTTTTATGTCAATGCTATCAATCCATTGTCGGGCATACTTTCCATTTTATATAATCTAGGAAATATCTCACTATATATATTAATGCATGTTACGTTTCCATGTTTATTTGTTGAAAAAAGACTACTTCTATGAGATTAGGATAAACAAATCAATTGAAATTTCACTATGTACTGTTAGTCATCAAGGTCTGCAAAATAATATCTAGACAACCGTCCACATCCTCAGTTTTCATTTCCGTGCCTTCACTGATCATTTTCCTATATTTGTATATCTTTCTTGTGTCCTCATAGCTTTTCATCAGTTCAGAGACTTTTCTTTTCCTCTGAAGTTGTAGAATGGTCAGATCCCTGGCAAGAGTAATGTGTTCATCAATTTCCGGATCACCAGATTGTATTCTCGTCGTGTCAGGATGTGAATAACTCTCAAGTCTTTTCCTTTGTGTAAATTCAATCCTATTCTTCAAAGAAGCCATATCTCTTTTAATTTCATTCTTAATATCCTGTACTTCCTTCTCTTGGGCAATAATCAACGTGTCTACATCATCACCTTCATTCTTTGCTAATAGCTCTTTAGTCCTATTCTCTGTAGCTTCCACTGTCTTCGTCATACTAACAAGTGTTGCCTGTAAATTTTTCAATTCTTTATCTTGCCTCTTGAAATTGTCATCAAGAGTATCTGCGGCTCCCCTCAAGCTATTGACCACTGCAGGTATACCGCGACTCAATTGCGTTGCAGCTTGTGATGTATATAAAATATCTGCTATCGGTGAAGCTATAACGTCATTTCTTATCGGCGATAGGATATCCTTGTGATTACTATTTTCCGTAATATTTGTTTGTTTATTTTGCTTTTCTTTTCTTAAAACTGTTGATCCTCTTCTATTATTTGAATTATCTGAAGGATGTGAAAAAGATGCCGATCCCTGGGAATGAATATGGATATCTTGGAAGTGTTCATTCATAATCTCTGTTGGTGTACGTCCAGCATTATTTATAATCGTACTCAATGCACCATTTTTCACAAGAATATCAAAGAACTCCTTATCATTATTACGTGCAGCAATATGCAATGCAGTATCACCATTAATATCTTCAGTATTAAGAAGCAGTTCAATTCTATATCTTGGAGATATATCTTTAATTTTCGATAAAAGTACATTCAGATAGTAAATTGCTGATGGCGTAGAAGATTTTCGTTTGACAATATGATGCAAAACAGTTTGCCCCTGAGTATCAATATCAAAAACTGTCTCACTCAGGAGCTCAAAAATTCTTGGGAATGATCTCCTTGTGTAAGAGTTATGAAACATTGCACTTCTCATCAATGGAGTTTGACCCTTTGAATTGGCAGCACGTATATTAGTACCAGTATCACATAAGGCTTCTACAATAGGTAGATTTCCCATCGAGCATGCCCAATGGAAAGCTGTATGCAGTTCTGGGTCAATTGGCGCATCAATAAATGGCGCACTATGTGGAGGTGGGGACAAAAGCTCTTGTGGAACTGTTTTATTTGACCTCATTTCATTTGATATAAAATAATCGACTAATTTCGTTAGATAATCATTAACCTTTTCATTAATATCTGTCACCTGCGGCCTACTTTGAACAGAATAACGTGGTATTAGGCTTATCACTGGCGATGTTCCTCCATTGCCTAGCCTTTGGTCAAATGGAATATCCTCTGTTAAGTTACTTGGCGAAGAAGGTAACGAGGATGATGAGGAAGGAGTGGCGGATGTGGCATTCGCTCTACCGTTATTAGATTTATTATTTATGAGGGTTGTTTGATGACCTGGTCGCAATGATTCTGTATCCTGTATCTCAATATCACTCGATAATCCATCATCTATATCAATTTCTTGCAAACGCATATGCCTTGATTGTTTCTCTGCCCTCACCGGCCCCTCACTATTAACTCGCTTCAAATCATTTTGATATCCTTGTACTTGATTCGGTATTTCTGGTTTTGCAAATGCTATGTCACTCTGAGATCGTTGTACCCCTACCCCAAGTTTTCTTTTGTTCGCCAAAGTACTATTTGGCGGCCTACCTCTTCTTCTAGCTACTACTGTATTTACCACTGTAACATTTTCTGGGTTTTGATCATTGGCCTTTGCTGTAGGCTTTCTTAAACTGGCTCTTGTTTTACCTTCGCCTATTACTGGTGTACTTACACTTCGTCCAGCCTTCTTTACTTTAGTTGAACCTGTTTTTGATGCATGGTGGTGCTTAGGTGCTGGTGGCGGAGCTGCATCACCGTTGTTCTCACTAAAATCAAAGAGGGGCTTTAAGTCGTTGTATACCTCAAACTTCTCTGCCAACTTCATAGCTATATCCAAAGGAACCCAGGTACCTTGATACTTACCGAAACCACCTTGGACCTTCTCGTGTTTTTCTTTCAGGACCTCTTTTTCCAATATCCTTGTTCTCTTAGCCTTTGCGAAGTTCGCAGCCTTCAAAATATGTGTGGCATTTACCCAACCATCATTCTTTCTTTTCATGATAGACCCAGTTGGATGGATAAACTCATACACATCCACGCCAGAGTATTTAGCAGAATATATTTGGTCGGTCATAATCTTTTCTTTCTTTCTTTAGGTTTAACAAGTTTATGAATAGTAATTCAAAAAAAAAAAAAAAAAAAAAGGGTTATGCACTTGTATGTGAACACAGATACGTAGTCCAAAATTTAAATAATACAACAGTTTGTAACCACCTTTATCATTCAATGCTATCTATGTAGTAGAATGAATTTCTTTAAAGTAAACACAACAAAAAGACAAAAAGTTCTTTATGACAAAAATTCTCAACCTTTTTTAATGTTAAATTATGTTTGTAATACTATCAGCCCAATAAAAATTTTGAAATAGTGGGAAAGAGTTTCTTCAAGTCTTCCTATGATTCAAAAAGAGAAAAACGAACAGGATGTAATCAGAAAAAGAATGCTAACTCTCAAAAGGTCAAACAAAAACAAATGATTAGAATCGGGACTTATATGTAATAACCTCCTAATACTTTCAATTTGATATTTCCGATTGGAAGAACAGCAACAACTAATCTATAAATCTTCGCACTTAACTTGTGAGATATCTGAAGAGGGATATAACAAATTGCTTATTCTATTTTATCTTTATCAATCACTTTGCTTTTGTTTATCCTTGTGATTTGTTTACCTTTAAATTTATGAAAAAATAAGAAAAAAATAAAAAAATAAAAAAAAAAAGTGAAAATTAGAACAATAACGCAGAGAGAAAGGGAGACCTACCGGGTAATAGACAATTAAAAGGGGATTCGGCAGTTCAGGAATTGCAAAACGATGATTATAATCAATTATAACTGATCCTCCAACGCTGCAGCAGCGAATATTGTGTAAAGATATCTAACGAGCTCGACATTATAATTCACTAAACCCCTCTTGTAAGGCAGATTATTGATATTTAAGTCCCCCGTTTTGCCAAAAAAGTTGTGTCCTGCACCTTGTATATATACCAATTGATGGCGACCTTCAAAAATAGAGGCGTACGATCTTGCGGCATCCACCGGTGGGACGACGTCATCCTCCCTTCCGTATACGGAAACTATCCTGGACTCCCTTGATATTGAGGAGTATTTCTTGGTATCAACTTGAATAACAGATAAAGTTTCTGTTTTCGGAATCCAAAGTTCTTGAATCCTCCCGTATCTCAGAGTATTGGCATAAAAGCCACCCTTTTCCAACCATCCAGGATTCATGGCACTGGCCCTTTTCATAAGTCCGTTTCCATCAAATCTCCCGGAACAATTGACTAACAAGGGTATGTATGAGTTCTCAAGTTGTAACGCAAAGTTTAACATGGCAAGTGTGCCCCGAGAGTGTGCCACAATAGAATAAAACCTCAGTTTAGTTCGACCGAACAGTTTACTGCAGATTGGCTCATCGCCTACAGCTCTATATATAGTCTTGATATCATCCACATCGTCAGCGATTGTCCTCCCAATTGCCGGCTTCAGGACACCCTCAGAGTCCCCCAGTCCCCTGAAATCGATTCTAATCGTGCTATATCCTAATTCACCTAGTCTCTCGGCCAGTAGAGGTTGATAAATGGCGTTTTTGTGCGACAAACTCCCGTGTACCATCAGAACCAACCGCCCCATATTGACCTCTCCCAACGGTCTCGTGACGATACACGCAATACCATCCCCTTTGTGTTTTGTAGAGTCGTGGATGTACACAAACCTCTCATTTGCCTTTATCTCACAGAACTTTGGCGTTTTTTCAATTATTTCAATCATCCCGAGTAATCCCACTCCCCGCCCAGAAACAAACAAACAAACGAACACTACAGGTAGTAAAGCCGTTTTTTTCACTTCTTCGCAACTTGATACGTCTCCAGACTGTTTTCCTAGTACAGTTTGCTTTCTGTAAAAGTCCTATTACTTTTCGTATTATTTTTTCATGCAGATGAAAAAAAAAAAAAACAGTTGAAAAAACAACATGTTTTTTTGTGATCCAAGAGAAGTTTATGTTAGATAGCAAGAGTACATTACAATTACATCACCATTACATCACAACTGTCCCAGTCCGTCTTATCCATAGTAGGCTGGGACATTTATGATGTAAATCATAAAACCCACTAAATCAAGTGGGTTTATTATTATGCATATATAAAACGAAACTGGGCTGAATTAAAAAAACAAACAAACAATAACTCCGTATTGTGCCATTGTTCTGAGACCCAACAACAACCTTTTAGTTAAAAGCCATATCAATAACTTTTTTTTACTTTGAAAGTTAAATATCAAAAATCGTTTTCTATTTCCTTAATACGTCATTTTTAAGCGGGACCCTGTTTTTCAGGGGAAACGCTCCGTACACTTCTGTGGATCTAAACTTGCCTTTTTTTCATAAACAGAGATTTCACGTACATATACGGCCCTTTCTGAGGAACAATGGGAGAAAAGAAAAGAAATTTTATTTCTTTTCTTTTTTTATTAATAAACTTAAATAAAAAAACATTCTCTCGAGCTCAATTGAACTTACTCTCTATTTGAAGTTAATACAATATTTCAGCCGGGCATATAACTGTGAGAGAGTAGTATAGCCAGTTGTTTGGTGTTCCCTACAATCCTCGTATTCCAAGATGGAAAAAAATTAAAAGGTCCCCAAAATGGTAAAATAAGGTTCATAGTTTCCTTTTTTTTTTTTTTTTTTTTTTTTTCCCTTTTCTTCCTTGATTTAATAATCCTCACATTCTCTCCCCCCCCCTGACGTATATATAAAAAATTATTATCTTCAATTGTAAAATAATAGTCTCTCTCGCAAATGCTATTTATATATTCATAAAATAAGATAAATAATTATGACTGAAGACGATTATGCATATAGAGTCAAGACTCTTAACAAGGAACAATTAAAATTGCTGAAATGTGTTTGGGCTGAATTATTTAAGTTCTGGGGTATACCAATTGAAGGCCATAACAGAAGGCGTGCCATTAGTTTGAGTACGCCCGATATGGAAAAGAAACGTACGAGGTCGCGGTCTACTATTGCCAAAATCCAGACGTCCTCTGCTGTTGGTGGTGATAACGATAACGAACCCCAGACTGGGGTTCATGCGTCCTTACAAAACATGAATCCAGACGAGACGCGTACTGATTTCTGGAATATGATCAGAGGCGATTTCCCAGATGGTTTGTTACTAAGGTTTATTAGAGCTAGAAAATGGGAACTCGATAAATCTTTGCAGATGATTGCCAAGACATTGGAATGGAGAGTCAACGTGTCAAAAGTGGACACCATTATTTATGAGGGTGAAAGAGCGGCCTATGCCGACGGTCAAGAAGGATTTCTAAGAAACTTAGAACTTCAAAAAGCAGTCATTTGTGGTAGAGATAAGGACGGCAGACCTATAGTATGTGTCCGTCCAAAGTTGCATCATGCCAAGGACCAAAGTTTGGAGGAAATGAAAAGGTACTCTCTTTTGATTATCGAACAAGCAAGGTTATTTTTAAAGGATCCCGTTGATACTGCCACTGTTATATTCGATCTGACCGACTTTTCTTTGTCTAACATGGATTATGCTCCTGTTCAATTTTTAATAACCTGTTTTGAAGCCCACTATCCAGAGTCCCTCGGTAGACTTTATATACACAAGGCTCCCTGGATCTTTTCCCCTATTTGGAAGGTAATTAAAAAATGGTTAGATCCCGTTGTTGCATCCAAAATTTACTTTACCAAGACAACAGATGATTTAAAGGACTACATTGCCTGTGACCAGCTACCAGTTTATCTAGACGGGACAAATAAAATTGACCTCAATCATTATGAACATGTCGATGAATCATCAGATAAATTACTAAAAGATACTAAAACCAGAGACGAAATCCTAGAAAAAAGAAAGGCTATCATAGATGATTTTATTGAAACAACTAGACAATGGATTGAATGTGATAACGATGACATATCGGCAATTATTTTGAAAAATAGGATTAATATTGGAAGGCGTTTGAGTGTCAACTATACAGAACTTGACCCATATATCCGTTCTCGCTCTAGGTACGACATAGAAGGAACGCTTGACCTATAACTAATATCTGTATCACCCGTAGATGTCTAACATAACATAATCTAACATGCTGGATCGGCTAGCCAATATAGATTACACAATAGTCTCTGGTTCATTCGAGGTTTTAAAAATTACTATATATGATATTATTTTAGAATATCTACATATAGATTCTCAAATATCATTCATCATCATCATCCTCGTCCTCGTCCTCGTCCGAAGAAATGTCGGCACCCAATTCTTGTAGTTTTTGTCTATATTTGGAATTCTTTTCATCTAATTCTGTTACCATCAGCATTAAATCATCGATCTCTGATCTATCAGCAGCGCTATTTTCGAGCTCGGAAATTTTTTCTATCAATTTTTTATTTTCCAATTTCACTTTTTCTAGCTCATCATTTTCTTTTTTATTAGAACTATGTCTTGATTCCAACTCCTTCTTGAGGTCGATTTCTTGCTCTTTCAATTTTTTTTTCAACTGCGCAATGTTTTCCTCCAATTTTTTCTGGTGAGATTTCGAATGCTCTTCCAAGGCTAACTGCTCCTTAGACTTATTCGATATCTGCTCCTTTAAACTTGACACAAGGGTGTTTTTTTCTGCCAACGTTTTTTCTACCGCCTTTAATGTTTTTTCTTGCTTTATTTGAACTGATTGAAGATCATCAAATGCTTTTTCTATATTTGTTACTTTCTCAGCAGTTGCTGCAGATTCATTTTCATAATCAGACTTTTCTTTTTCTAGCAATTTAATTGAGCTTTCCAATTCCGATATCTTTCCCTGTAAAGATAATCTTTCATCATGCTGTCCTTTATGATTCTTTTTAAGTTCTTCAATTTCTTTTTCATACCTCTCGACTACACCCTTTTGCTCGTTTATAGAATTAATCATATTCTTTTTCTTAACCTCTAACTCGGCTACCTTACTCTCACCTTTTTTGATATTTAATTCATGACCTTGAATAATATTATCTTTCTTGCTTAATTCGGAGTTTATTCTCTCCTTTTCTTTTTCCAGCTCCTCCATCTTTTTTTGTAGCCCAAGGTTGGTTTCTTTTAACAACTTATTTTCTCCAGTGCCACTTTCCAGGCCATTTTGGAGGGATACTATTTGCTTGAGTAAACCGTCCCTTTCTTTTTCAACCAACTTGTTTTCCTGGCGAACATTATCTATTTGTTCCAATTGCATTCGAATTTCCGATTCGTGTGATTTTTTTGCAAGCTCGGCTTCCTTTACTTGGGAGTTCAACTTTAAAATCTGTTTTTCCTTAGTATTCAGTTCAGATTCAACTGTTTCAAACTTTTTTTTCAACTCAACAATTCCTTGGTTGGCGTCGTTATTCATAGTTTCCAAGTCTTTCACTCTATTTGACAGAAGTTTCTTTTCAGATTCCAGGGTTTTAACTATCTTTTGAAGGCTATTCTCCTTTTCCATGTATTCCTTTCGAATATCTCTTAGCTCTTCGTTACAATTTATCAAATCTTTCTCTCTCTGCTGGATACTCTTCTCATACTCAGCAATGGTTCCATTAAGTTTTAGTACTTCATTTTCTTTTACTCCAATATCTGTTACCAATTTATTCTTGAGTTGATCAATTTCGTCAAACGCATTTGCCCTTTCGGTTTTTATTTTGGATAATTCTTCTTCTAAGGCTGTAACCTTTTGGGAATATTCTTTTGTAACAGTCGATGAATCTTCATTTAACATTTTTCTTTCCTTTTCGAAACTTTCCGTTTTTTTCCTGAGTTCAATCTCTAGGTCTCGAATTTGTTGACTTAACTTTAATTCTCTATTCCCATGTTCTTCCTTTAGTTTCTCCATAGTATTTTTTAGAGACTTTTCGGAGATTTGGATGTTATCCCGTTCAGATTTAACTTTTTCCAAACTCGATTTTAGGACTTCTTGTTGGGATTGGAGTTCATCCTTCTTTGTTATAACTTCATTCAACTTTTTCTCTAGTAAGGACTTTGAATCCATAACATCCTGTTGTGAGCTGTTTGCTTCTCTAAGATCTTTTTCTAGTTTCTCCAGCTTCATCTTCAAATTATTAATAGTACTAGCATTATCTTCTATTTCATTCTTATACTTTAGACTTTCTGCTGTTAATGTTTTATTATGTTCATTCAATAATTTCGAGTCGTCAGTACCTTTTTGAATCTGGATTTTCAATTCCGTTATCTCCTCTAAAAGGGACTTGTGCTTTGCCTCCAGATTCTTGGATTTTTCTTCAATTGAGTTCTTTTCTTCAATCATTCTTTCAAGTTCTTTTTTCACCTTATTTGTTGCCTCAACTTTAGCCTCTAGTTGTGTAATAGTTTTCTTTAAATCTTTCTTTTCATTTTCCAGTGATTTTTTTGCATCTTTGAGTTCTTTTTGGGACACCTTTAACTTTTTAAGTTCTTCCTCAGAAATTTCTAGTTTTTTTTGTATTTCTGATGCATTCTTTTCCGATCGTTCAACGTCTTGCCGTATCTGACTTAAGTCATTAGTTAGAGATTCTTTAGCGTTTTGACTTTCAGAATATTCTCTCATCAAATTTTCAAACTTTTTTGACAGCTCTTGTTTTTCTGAGGAAATAACATTGCTGAATTCATTGATTTTTTCAATTTCTTTAGCCTTTTGTTCAATAGCATTAGAAAGATGTTCCTCCTTGTCAGCGGCCTGCTCAAATTTAGTCGATAATGTATCATTCTCTTTTTTCTGTATACTAATTTCCTTTTTCAGTTTGTCAATTTCGCTTTCACATAACTTTATTTTGTCCAAATTACTCTTATTCTCTTCTATGATCTGCTCCAGCGAATTTCCCTTTGTTTTCAATTCTTCTTCTAGTTTGCTTATCTTAGAACTGAACACCTCATTTGCCGCCAATTTATCATCGACCTCTTTTTTAAGCGAACTTACATCAGCATTGTTTTGTTCAACGATGGCCTCCAGTTCATCTATTCTTTTAATGTAAGCTTCGTTTTTTATAGCCAAATCAGTGCACCTATTCCGATATGTATCAAGTTCTGATTTACAGCTCTTAATTTCTGACTCTAATTCATTTTTAATATTTTCGAAGTCTTGGTTTTTCGATGCTGATTCAGACTTTGTTGTGGCTAGGACCTTTTCGATTGCCAACAAATTTTGTTCAAGCGTACTCTTTTCTTTGGCAACTTCTATGTGTTGCTGTTCTAAAATGCTCTTTTCACTCTCAATTTTCTCTAATTCAGTTGCCTGTTGCGTATGCGTTTTTTCCAATTCTGATTGGATTGCATCCTTTTCCTGTTGTAGTTGCTTATACGTGACTGCAAGTGTTTTTAGTTTTTCCGTTAATTTGGAAACAAGAGTTTCTTGACTTTGATATTTCGATTTCCATTCATGCGAATCTTTCTCCATCATTTTCAATTTGTTTTGAAGATCAGTAACTTGTCCTTCTGTTTTTTCGATCTTCTCTGACAGGTCTTTGAAGGATTTCTCTTTAGTTTCAATTTCAGATCTCAAATTGGATTCTTTAGATTCGTATTCCTTTCTATTTCTTTCTAAGTCCTTTTGAAGCATCTTATTATCATTCTCAAATGTTTGTTTTTCTCTTTGCAAGGAGAATAACTCTTTGTTCATTTTATTTATTCCTTCGTCTGTCTTTTGCTTAACATCACGAAGCTCTTGAATCTGTTTCTCCATTGAAGATATTTTTTCTTTATTTTGCTCGATTAAAATTGCACTATCCTGGCTCTTTTGCGAGTGCTTCAAGTTTGTCTCCTCAAGAATTTTCCGATGTGAATGTAACTCATTAAGTTCCTTGGTTTTCTCATCATATTCGTCCTGCAGTTTATTCTGCTTCTTGATTAACTCTTCCAGCTTTGTAGACAATTGATTTCTCTCATTATCAGCACCTTCAAATTTCTGTTTAACTTTATCCAACTTTATTTCCAACTCAACCTTCGATTTGGCACTTTCTTCTTCCAATATTTTAAGATCGTCTCTTAACTTGCTACATTGACTTTGGATATCCTCGAAAGTTTCGAATGATATCATAGCTATTGGTTCTTCGTTTGGATCATGAGCAAAACTTCTTAAGATCCTATAGTAATTCTCTTTAATTAATAAGATGAAGTATTCATCAAAGTAAATCTTAGGTAAACCTGTATCATCCACTGTAACATTAAAAATATCAATATCCAATGACGATTTAGAATAGAGAGAACCTTCTTTAAATTGCCTTATTCGAGCGGAGTAATTATCCTGACCAATAGACTTTGTTATCATATCGTAGAATTCTACTCTTGGTATCGGTGATGTCTTTGAAGAAAATTCGAATGCAACACCAAAAAGAATGGTTATTAAGCATTTAACAGTAACATCTTCATCTTGTATTTGATGTGAAAAATCTAATAGGGATTGAATCGTACTTTTTGATGATAAGAAGTCATTCACAGCTCCAAAATCAGCAAAAATCCAGAAGATCAAAAAGGATAAATAAAAAATCGGTATTCTCTTATCCTCACTAGACAAGAAAGTGACTATCAATTCGCTAAGAGTCTCAATACTTGTCAGTGGTTCCTCATCTTCTAATTCACTACCAAGTTTGATTGATCTAAATGATTCACGAAGTTCAGTACTTCCTTCGTTATCATGTCGAAATAAATACATCACAATTTCGGTTGCAAAGTAAAGCTTGTAAGGGTTCAATTTCAAGTCAGGATCGTATACCATTATCGCTTCAATTAGATTACACTTCAAGTGCTCCCCATTAGTATTTATGGTCCCCTTCTCAATTTCTTTGAAGCTCTCAGTTTGGTCCTCTAAGATTTTCTTCTGTAATAACTGATTATTAGATAAATACGCCTTCAAGAGATGGCTCGCAGCAGCCCTTGTATCAAACGTATGTATAGAATTAGCGTATAGAGCCCAATTGATCAATAAATCCACCACCGGCACTAAGCGAGAATTATCGAATTTAGTATCACTTGGTAATGATGGATCAAAATACGGCACATCAATTTTACCAAATTCTAATTGGGCATATTCGTTATCTCTAATCATATTAGCTGCAGCCATCAACGCTAGTGACCTAACCCTTTTTGGAATATTATGAAAAAAAGCAATACGAAGGACTACCAGTAAAATATGGCTATCTAATAGTGCAGATTGATGACGTTGTGTAACAGTATTACCTGGTTCAACTGTTAAGCTAACGATATCCAAGACAATGTTGATATTTAAAATCCTTTGGTCATTCCAAAAGAACTCTTCAATATCTGAAATTGGCTCATTCAATAACTGTGCAATCTTTGGAAGGTTACCAGTTTCCAAAAACAGAGTTTGATTAGAAATATTATATTTCAAGATATTATTTATTAACGATAAACAATCATTAACAACCATAGAACCTCTTAGACCACCTTCTTCTTCAATAATGGAGAAAAGCCTTTCAAAAATATTTTCAAATGCAACAAGTTTTTGAATATGCGGAGAATCGTTTACAACAGACATCAGAAGCAAAATCGATTCATCTCTGATAGGTTCGTGGATATCATCGAGTAAAGTCACAAGGGTAGAGATACATGTTGGAACGTTGATCATCGCATTTTTTGTCCTAGTTGGTCTGGCGACCATGATAGCTTCAAGTAATTGAATGGTATACAGTTTGATGTGAAAATTATCCAATTCTAAGTATTCAATTATTGTTTGCAATAGTTCTTCCGACTGGATCAAAGCATCCGCAATCCATAGGGAAAACTGATCAACATGTTCTTCTTCCTGCATCATTACTAGTGGTGAGGGGTACTTACCATTCCGAGCTCTTGAATGCTGAGAAATCCAGTTACGGGTTTTATCCTCATCACCGTCACCTCGGATGAACAAGATCAGTAAAGTTTCTAGACCAGCTTTAACAATATCATCATCGTTATTTTCGCGACCCAATGCACTCAACAACGGCTTCAAACCGGAAGCAATAACTGTCTCTCTGTATTGTCTACTAAAAGACTTTAGACCTAAAACAGCATTACGTCTATCTTCAAGATTTGTAGCATATTGCAACCTATTACAGTAATTTGGAATCGTCTCTTCGGCATCCTGGTCCCTTTGCGGTTGGATCCATTCTTGAATTTTATCCATCTGTAATCTAATAGTATTATAATGCTAAAAGCCTCAAAAGTATGAATGAATTGAGTGGACCAGGTGTTCAATTGGGAGAATTATAAGACTGTAATGGATTTCGTGATTTTAGTATTATTAATGTCCGCTAAACAAAAATCAATTCAAAATGCATCCATTAACTTTCCAACTTTCCCTCTGTATCTCCCTCCTATTAGGTACGGATTATAAGAACTTCTGTTAAATATCTTGCCAACTTTTTAGACTTGACAGCATTAACATTTCCCATACAATGTCGATTCCAAGCTTTTTTTATTTTTTTTCAACCATTAAAACGGACGCCAAAAATCCAGAGACTTCGAAAAAATTCAAAAACGATGACACGTTAATGTATGTTCATCATGATCCATGACCATAAGGTCATGTTCAATAAATATTTGATGGAATATATACACGAGCGTAGTATACTTATTTAAACACAACAGGAAGACCATATACAATCGGAGCGGCTCCATTGAGGTACTTCAGATGGCACAAATCTCTTGATTTGGCAACTGCGGTTGTAACTGTCATAGCTTCATCGTTGTCAGAAATTTCTGTTAATGCTGTTTTCTCAAAAACAGATATACTAAACTTGTCAATATCCTTATCAGTAACATCCCATAGGTTTCCCAATACCATACACGAATTCCCAATAAGATACGAGTATGAAATACAAGGGGATTGAAGGATTCCCTTTTCTTTCATCGATGCGGAAGAACAACCCAATAAAAAAGCTGGAGGAAGGTGCTGACTTTGCTTAATCAATGAATGTCGTATATATTGCTCTCCGCCTCCATGACCAATGTAAATAAACACATTAGCTTCTGTCAAGTATTCAAAAAATTCTTCTTCTGAAGGTCTCCTATTAATCATTAATTTCGACCCAGTTCTCGATTTCTCAATCTCTGCGAAGGTATCCTTAAAGTTGTTTTCTGTCCGTATCAAATCTGAATTTGGATTAACGATCATCGAAACCCGTTCTTTTTTATCAATAATAACTGGTAACTTATAGTTATTTTTTTCCAAGAGATTCAATAATAAACTTAAAGATGGGACTCTAGATGTTGACCTACCTTTAAAGTAAGATAAAGATTCCCAAGGGATATTATGACACATTGTTCCAATCACTAAGAAAGTATGCTCCACTATACTATGTGAAGGGTATTCAAACTTGAGGGCCCTTATTTGTTCTTCTATTAATACGTGCATTAAATTGAAGTCGATCTCATCATAAGCATTCTCTTCACCGTGATAAAGAAGGATATCTAGAACGAAATAAATCAAGTCTTCAAGAGAAGAAATAAACCCTTTATCATTAGGATCGAGATCTAAAAATAAAGACATTACCCAACACTCTAACTTGACATTATTTTTTTTACATTCACCATTCTTTCTACTTGGTAAAACTTCTTCCAAAACATCATTAAAGGATTTTGTAAATTTTGTAACCATCTCTAAAGGATAATAGTTCCCACTAAAAAGACCCTTCAAACCATTAATCCAGGAATATTCGATCTTATCACATAAATCATGCAGGCGGGTATCCAGATCGTATCTCTTTTCCCACCAAGCATGTCTATCTGCCTTATTTTTGATTTGATCTGTAACTTCTCTCGTAACGCTGATGTTACTGGATTCGATAATGTCCATTAATTCGGCTCTGGCCTCTTCAAAACTTATATCTACTGAATCAGGATCCCTCGAAATGCCTCTGTTTAGCGGAATTTTAACTGTCTGTACCTTATTAATACCCCCCGTTAATTTTGTCACTATTAGAGAATGTGAGATCAAACAATAATCAAGTTGAACAATATCAAAACTCTGATTCAATATACTGAAATTAATGTCCGTAATATTTTCAGAGGAAACAAAAGGCTCTATTTTATTTGTCGTAATGTTTCGGAACTTCGAATCACGAATTTTCGATTTTGCTAGCCGCTCCTCATATAACAACGGTAATGAATTCGAGGTATTCTTCAACATTAACATTTTATCCACTAGCTTATTATATGCCTTTATATCTAAATTGTGAATAGAATTGAATAATATCGAAGATATGGTAAAAATATCAGTAAGTGACATGTAGCATCTACGATCCAATCGGACTGGATGCAAACCATCAATCATATCAAGAATTGATTCTAGATTCTTGACAAGGACCTGCTTGTCAAAATCTTTCTTGATGTTATTTCGCTTAGGTGTCATATTCGATGATTTTTTTGTACCGGCAAACCCAATTCTTGATGTGTCTGTGTGACTACCATTATAATTAACCAAATCCCAATAATGTGTTGACAAAACAGAATCGTTCAAACCTTTAAAAGTTGGATTGAGATCGATATGAAATAATAAAGAAAAGTATGATTTCTGGATCCTGTTAATTGTATTCCAACTTTCATAAATTTTGGGTGGTTGATTAAGTACCTCACCCATCTTCAATACCCAATAATCATTTAAAATGGTATCTTTAATTGAAGATCCAAAATATAAGTGAAGTGATTCGGTAATTTTTTTATATTCATTATTAGTGTATAAAAACAGCAATGTGCTGCTAATATCATGCTCACCGTTGATAAAGTTAAAAGTTGAGTTTGATTTATCTTTGGTTAGTTGCACCATACCAAAGTCATTATCTAGCTCATAAAATTCAATTAAAGCCATTAATATGGAATACACAACTCTTGGATAAGGTGTTTCACATAAATACTTTGTCAATTCCTTGGAATAGAATAACGAGTCCTTACCTAATCCCATTTTGCAGTAAAGATGTAATAAATGAGTTAGGGACTCTATAATTTCATTAGTCAGCGTTAGAGTTATAAAGTGTTTGAGAGTGTGCTTTTTTTTGAGGATAGACTTAAGTAATTGCAGTGATAGCTTCGCACTTGACACGGCCTCTTCAATATTGAAGTCGTTTTCATATACCAGTGACATCACCCGATAATACTTTACATTGATAATCAATTTTAGTAGATAACTATCAACAGTCAAATTTTCATTTGACTTATAATCCAGAATAGTGCTCAACAATGATTCCGGTATTTTATCTAAGATTTTGCTAACCATCTCAGCAGATTTATACCACTTGCCAAATTCAAATAATACAGATAATTTGTCGATTAGAGTGTTTTCCATTTTATCGAAAGTCACGCTGTTCAAGTATTTATCCAATAACGAATCAATCTTAATAGAAAATTGTAGTCTAATCAATGCCCGTAAATATACGAGTACTAGAACTGAATCCAGATGTCCCAAACCCACGTCTGATTTTGAAAAATGCTCATATAATTCTAAAACGATCTTATCATATTGATTAAAATCCAGGAAGATCAATAAATTTCTCAAAAATGTTTGCTTGAGTGAAAATGAATTACTACCTTTGATAATTAGTGGATTTGCTGTAATATTTGACGCAATTTGAACGACATATGCAGTAGTACCATTAGAGATGTCATAGTTTAACAAGTAAGAACATTTCAAAAAGTTATAATTTTCTGATAGAATATTCCTAATACTGTCGTTATTGTTTATAAGTTTAACATCAATATCACATTTACCTGACAAACAAGAAGCTAATAGTCTTGAATTTCCGTTCACAAGAAATTTGGCAGGGGTTGATTTTCCAAGGAGATTATGTAGCAATATGAACATAATATCTGAACAATTTGGAAGGTTACTAATATCAATTTGTTTTAGTTTTCTTTTACACGATGTCACCAAATCATCAGTTACGTTAAAAAGTTTATCAAATGAAATAAACTCTATAAGCATGTAGATGTTAAAAAATTTCCCAAAGATATCCTGTCTAAATGATAATGAGGATGTTCCTGACAGCATCCTATTAATTCTCTCAAAATTTGGCACCTTTTCTTCCTTATCATATTCCATTGCTATCAATGATTCATATATGGCTGCTTGTCCTAAAAACTGTTCATTTTTAAACTTTATGCAGAGATTGAAAAGAACAGTTGTGACGTTGATAACGTGAACTTTGAACGCTTTATTTAGACATGTCTGAACTAAACAATCTGCGAGCTCAATTATTAGTTTTATCAACGTCTCATTCATTGAATTTATATTATTAATAAAGATGATAGTCTTATCCATTAATTTCGTGATTACTTTCGTTAGCTCATAACCTTCCTGTTTCAAAGTTTTCCATATACACAGTAGAAAAGAAAGGGACTTTTCAGTTTCCCCTGGATCAAATAAAATGTTAATCTTCATAGTCGTATTCAAAAGTGTTTTAATTTCTTCCATTGACAGGCAGTTATATTTGATGCTGCATGTTTCCAAGTTAAATATAGATACGACCAGCATATTATCCTGCAGAACCTTTCCACGTTCGCTGTCCGAGTTAACCATATCTTGAGCCATAATCTTATCAATTGTATTACAGTACTTTGAATATGCAAAATAAAAAGAGTTTAAATATTTTTCATATGTTCCATCTGTTCTCTTTGCTAATTTAATCAGTTGTTTTTGATATCTATCCCTAGTCATATTTTTAATGTACGTTTCAAAGGGTATATCAAATTGCTTCAAATATTGTAGAAACTTTAGCCCAAAAAGGATCTTATATTTCGGGAGAACTGTATAAAAGTTCAACAACAGTTTCAAAATGGTCTTAACTTTAAATTTCTCGTCTGCTAGTAAGAATCTTTCATCGTTAGAAAACATTTCTATAATTGCATCAACATAATTATCACTTAATTTTCTTTTCAGGATTATTTGAAGTACCAAAACTTTCAAAGATGACAAGTGCGAAATATTTGATTTGGTGAAATCACTTACTAGTATGTCTGATATATTATTTGCTATTGGATCAATATTAGAGTGATTGTATAACAATATAACATGTTTAATCGCGTGCGATGTCTGGTTCCCATTGATCAATTTCACAATCAACAGCAAATGTTGCCTGAAAAGCGTCTTTAGGCCCTTCAAATCGTGGACCTTTATAACAAATGCATAACTCTCATCGAACCATCCGCTAATCTTATCCAATTCAGAATCTAGCCCGCTATCAAGATACTTAGTGATTTCCAACAACCTATTGCTACCCTTTTCACAATGTTCTTCCTTTAAGCACATCTGATTTTTTGTATATCCACATGTCGTATTGAGATCGATTTCATTTAGGGTTGTATGCTTGGACATCCAGTATCTCTCTACAGAACGGTTTCTCCCCTTTTTTACTTCCCTCTTCTTTTGTACCCTCCCAGAATATATCTTGATGGAGCTGTTCCAAAGAGTAAAAAGCTAAAACTAAAAAGAATAAAGATGGCACTTATCCAGGTTTGTTTTGTTTTGTTTGAAATAAAATAGATTTGTGTAACAGATAAAGTTTTGGTTTTTGAACTTCAACAATCAAAAATAAAAAACTGTCTCGTTTGTACGCTGGTTTCTCTGTAAATTCACATTGAAAAAAAAAAACTAAACAAAATGAAAACAAAGGCAACATCTATATGACATATTTGTGATTTAACGAGATGAGCTCAGCTCGGGAATGGCTTTTTATTTTGAGGGGAGAGTGTACGACTAGCAATAGCAAAACAATGTTGTCATCTTTATCGAATAGTCCCTTGCAAGAAGATGATGTTGTCACCGATCTGCAGGAGCTCCACGGGAATCTGGATCTGGAGAAAGTCCTATCGGTGATCAAGTACGTTGTTCCACATTACATGACATGGTCTACAAAGGTAAATAAATTATTGGATCGGATATTCTTAGTTGATCTTAAGAATCTATCTTTATTGGTAAGTTTTGGTTCATCTATAGATACGAAACTAAGTGAAAGGAAAATATACTGTGACTATACGGAGAGGCTACTTTTGAATAACGATTCGTTTCTGGGGAAATATGTTGAACAATGCTGTGAGAACAGTTTTCTCAAACAGGTGCTGAGAAGGCTGTTTTTGGGAAGTACCATCTACAATTTTCTGGTAAATAATATTGATGTAGTTACATACATCAACAAGATATGCATGGAGCTGAAAATATTGATAACAAATCCATTGAGCGTACCTGAAATGAAAGTGGTGGCCTCTTTCATTGATGGTTTTGTTACTTTCCATAACGTATTTGTTCCCACAGAACTTTTTTCTACTGTGTTTTTAGTCGATCAAAAATCATTTGAAGCCTTTCTACAAATTATGAACAGGTCAAGCTTGTTGACGAAGCGGAAAGTTATATGTGGTTCAATGCTTAGATACTTATCGAGTCGATGTACCCCTGGTAACTTTTTATCGATTTTGATAATCTTAAAGCGCTTAGAAATCGAGAATATTATTGAAAGCAACGAAATTTATAATCTTAACTACATCTCATTCCAAGAATTGATAATTAGTCTTTTATCGCCTTCAAAATTAACGGCGATGATACAATACCTATTATTAAGATTTGGTAAGATCGAAACTGAAACAGATGGGAGTACTTGTTCCTTACTGTCATTAATACTGAAGAAGTACAGCACAGATGATCAAAAACAATATGTTTGTCATTCAGATATATTCCTAAAGGCAGTTACTAGAAGGCTTTCTGAAAAGGACCGAATAATCAGAGAACGGACCATGTTCATTGCCAAATTAGCAAGTAAGGACCAGATTAAATACGAAAGTAATTTTACCATTGAGATTGAAAGTTTTGTGACAACTACGAATACATTTGATATGAAAATTGGGTGGGAAGAGTTGAATGATGAGGTAGAAAAGAAAAAGTCAGCAAAGGTGGCTATAAAACCAGATGCTGTAACTCTTGAAACACTCTCATTACAAGATAGTGACGACGAAGACGATGAAAGTGATGGAAATGACGGGTTCCTCTTCTTGAAGGATCTAACATCTGCTTTTGAGAAGAACGTGGGACCAGAAAAAGTCAAGCTCTTAAAGAATACTATAAAATTAGTCAGACAGAAAAAGGATTTCCAAAGTGAACTAAATTACTTTGCACCCCAATTAATTTCCAGTATAGCGTTTATTAACAACGATGTTGAAGAAAAACAATTTGAAGAATATAGAGTAAACGCATTGGTTAGTATAATAGTCGCGGTGCCGAATAATATTCACAACCTTTACGAGGTATTATTCAATTCTGAGTTGTCGTTACAGCAAAGAATGTCACTACTCTTAGCAGTCTCTATGTCCTCTCGAGAACTTCGTGGCTACAATGATCAACAGATCTTAAAACCAGAATACGACTTCCCAACATCAAAACTGCCTTGGCACAATAAGAGGAATGAAGAAGAACTTAAATCCATTCAAGAAATAGACCATAATTCATTAGTGGGTCCTGGCAGAACAGTATGGAAATCAAAGAAGTTGTTAAAAGGTCACGAAAAGAACCAGAACAGGTTCCGCGAATACGCGACAAAGTTCTTCTACCCATTAGCCAACGCCTGGCTCGATGGCATCGATATGGGAACCTTTGATAAACTATTTAAAATGTATTACCTGAATACATTAAAGAGTGTCTACGAATGCGCGAACCCTGTGCACGGTTACGAAACCATGACTTCAACACTACAACTGATCATTGAAGATGCATCAGCACAAGGTATCCCATTAGAGATACAATAAAACACAACAACAGAAATAAGAACAAATTGCTTCCATGCCATTGTTGTGTGATGCAATTTTACATATCGATGTAGTGTGTTTCGGCAGTTAAATGTAAATTTTGACAACGATCACACAGAAAGAGCCGTACATCTCTCGAGGATGAAGATGAATTTTTTTTTTTTTCAGTGGGCCCGCGGTGTTTTCTTAATGAGGATCCTATTATTCTTCCTTGTAAGGAAAAGCTTTGATTATGAAGGGAAAGAAAAGAATGAAAATGGGCTAGGTTTGATGAGGCTTACCTTTGTTCTTTCTGTTTTCTATTGATTGAAATATTTTATTGGGGAACAAAACAAGAACTTGTTGGTGAGAGAAAGGACAAGTTTACATACTTTTATACCGCAGCATCTCTGTTTTTGTCTTTGACAGTAGGTGAGAAAAAAAGGACACAACAAAACAAAACAAAACGAAACAAAAATAAGGACAATACTGATAAGAACGGTTTTACTTCTTTTTTTCTTCAGTTTTATAATTGGGACTAATGTCATTTTTTGAAAGTCTCAAGACTAAACTTGCGGAAAGTTTCACACCCAGCCTAACCAGGGATGAGAAATTTAGAAATGAATATAAGCTTTCTGAGCAAGAAGTAATTATTGATGATTCCAATGCTGATTTAGCATTTGCACACGTCCATAGCAAGTTGGCACACGTGGAGAAGGCTAATGGGAGGACTGGAAGTGGCAGTAACCCCGTTCAGTATGCATTCCCTGGCAAGATATTGCTCACACAACATTACTTAGTCTTCAAAGATGGTTTTGATGAAACATCCTGTGTAATGATCCTGAATATCTCTACTATTAAACGTGTTGAGCGATCACCCTCTAATTCTTATTCGTTCGTTTTATTGGTTACTTTGTATTCAGGAACGCAGATTCTCATCCAATTTGTTAGCCTAAAACATAGGTCTCAAAAGTTCTGTGACCAGTTGAAAAAATTACTACGAGATAATATTCCTAATGCAAAGAGATTGAAACCTTTCCTAGACACCTGCTACTCAGAATATTTGATTTATAAAAACGTGCTTCGTATTGCCGACACTAAACCCCCAAAGGCCGGCCTTGGACAGCAATACAAGTACCCTGGAAGTCCCTCTATTCAAAGAGAAAAAGCAAAGTTAAGATTATGGTTTGAATATTTTAAAGATAATGGGGCAAATTTATCATTGGTTCGTAATCACAGCTTCTATAAGTTAATAAGAGTTGGTGTTCCAAACCGTTTAAGAGGTGAAATTTGGGAATACTGCTCTGGATCAATGTATTTGAGATATGAAAATCCGGGTGAATATCAAAGTATATTGGAGGCTCATGATGGAGAGGCTTCCCAGGCTATTGAAGAGATTGAAAAGGATTTGAAGAGATCGTTACCGGAATATTCGGCTTACCAACAACCAGAAGGCATTCAGAGACTAAGAAATGTTTTGACCGCATATTCTTGGAAGAATCCTGACGTTGGTTATTGCCAAGCAATGAATATAGTCGTGGCAGGACTCTTGATATATATGACTGAAGAACAAGCATTCTGGTGCTTAAACAACATTTGCGATGTTTATGTACCAGGCTACTATTCCAAGACGATGTACGGGACATTACTAGATCAGAAAGTTTTTGAGGCATTTGTCGAGGAAAGAATGCCTGTTCTTTGGGAATATATTATCGAGCATGATATACAATTATCAATTGTGTCTCTGCCATGGTTCCTATCGTTGTTTTTTACTTCTATGCCTATAGAATATGCTGTAAGAATCATGGATCTTTTCTTCCTGAATGGTCCTCGGTCACTATTCCAAGTAGCTCTGGCCATTTTGAAAATAAACGCTAAAGACATTTTACAAATAGATGATGACGGAATGTTTATAGCCATCATCAAAAACTACTTCCTGACTTTAGGAACGAAATTGCATCCAAATTCCTCAGATCCAAAAATGAGAGAAATAACAAAATTCCAGGAGTTACTAGTCACCGCATTTAAAGAATTTGATGTTATTACTGATCAAGTTATTCTGCAAGAAAGAAGTAAACACCGTAAGGACGTCTTTCAAAACATCGAAACTTTTGTTAAACGTACTCAAATTCGTCACATGCCAAAAACTTACAATATTAGTGAAGAAAACCTAGCGAACATTTATGACATTTTTTACCAAAGCATCGAAACTCATAAAATTAGTTTGGGGACTGGCTCCTCAAATATGGAGTTCGACACATATTGCCAATTCATGAAAAAAATTTGTGATTGGGCTAAGCCATCAGAAAGTGATACTGACCCATCTTTCCGGAAACAAAAATGTGATTTCTTGAAGAGGCTTTTTAATAAATGGGATTCCGCAAAAATTGGTGAACTGACATTAAATGATGTTGTTGAAGGTCTTGATCATTTGTTGTCCCAAGATCTATTAGAATCAATCAACTACTTTTTCTCATTATACGATACCGATGGTGATGGTCATTTAGAAAAGGATGAGGTTCTGCAACTATCTGAGGGTTTACTATTGTTATCTGATCCATGGAGGACAGGAAAATATGTTGACTTAATAACGAAACAGAAGTTAGAAGACGACATTGCAGAAAAATTGATCAAAGAGAAAGGAGAGCAAATTAGAACCATTGAAGATATTAATTTACCATCTGGCGTAATAATTGAGGAAGAGAAATACCGTTCAGAACAATCGGAGAGATACCTGAAGGCAGCTAGTAATTTTCTACAAAGAGCTTTTGAATACGCCAAATCTGTAGAATTGGATGACGGTATTAACTTAATAGACTTATCCGATAATGAATCAGAGGATCCCGAAGCAAAAGAGCAACAAAAAAAGAAATTTGAATCTATCATGGCAAATCCAGCCCTAGATCCCTCGCACCCAAAAATATTGGATCTTGCCACCTTTAGGATGATTATACTGGCAGATGAAACTTATGAACTGTTCTTCTCATCAACGTTGAGAAATTCTGTACATATCGACGAGGCTGTTGAGGCCAATAACTATAGAAGTAAAGCGCTTAGAAATATGTTTGATGGTATATTGGCAGACGGACGAAGAGTCGCAGAACAGGTTCGTCGTCGGGTGGATTCGGTTGCTACCCGTTCAAGCATTGGGTCATCTGATACTCCTGTAGGTGCTGCATCAGTTAATAGCCCAGTTCTATTAACAGATAAAGTGGAGGATGTTGACGATTTCACGGAAGATCACGAGGAGCATGATCTACTGAAGGAAACCTTATTAGACATAATTGATGATAACACAAGCTCATCTAGATCATTTGAACAGAAGACATTGAATGCTATTCCAGATATACCAGGTAAGAATAGCGATCTCATCGAATTTGAAACCGAATAATTATAATAAATAATAAACAAGTACAGGTATTCCACTACCAATATACGTCTAGTTTCATGTACAGCATCTATATATCTTTTCATTAGCATTATTATTAATTCTTTATTCATTTCATTTTTGATCCAATAATAGTACTTTTCTTTCTTTAGGACCAGATGATATTGTTGAAAAAAATAAAAAAGAAAAATTATAAAAAAATAAGGAAGTCTAACTAAAGACCTTTAACCAAAAAACTTATACCCTATATAAGAACCAGTACAGCAATATCCTCTCTTTGCAGTCACTTTTATTGCTATCTATAAAGACTGCAAACGGAAATGCTTTTGGGTGGAGGTTTACGAAAGCATATTATCTCGCCACTTTTACAAGTAAGGTCGGGATTAGCACGCACACATGTCAATCTTACTGCTGGATCGACCATCAATGGGGCAATAATATCAAATTTCAGGTCTCCGCTATGTACTCACATTATAAGGAGGAATCTTTCCTCTAAATCTTCACTGAAGGCCAGATGGGAGAGCATATTCAAGGACAGTACAACGGATCGATATTCCAGACTAAATAGGTTTCAACGGTTCCAAAGTGGAAGAGGGAAAGATAATTCACTTCCTATTATAACAGCTTTTGGAATTGGATCCATGGCTGTCATATATTTCCTGTCTCCATACCTTTTCAATATTGTTCCTCCATTTACTCATTTTAAACATAATCCGAAGGATCTAGTGTATACCATATTAGGTGCAAATTTATTGGTATTCGGTTTGTGGAGAATACCACGATGCTGGAGGTTTCTCCAAAAATATATGCTTCTACAAAAAGACCCTATTGCTAGTAAATGGAGTGTCATTGGCAGCGCATTCTCACATCAAGAGTTTTGGCATTTGGGTATGAACATGCTTGCACTTTGGTCCTTTGGAACCTCTTTGGCTAGCATTTTGGGAACCGCTAACTTCTTCTCCTTGTACATGAATAGTGCCATTGCTGGGTCACTTTTCTCTTTATGGTACCCTAAGATTGCCCGAATTATGATGATTGGACCTAGCTTAGGTGCTAGTGGTGCTTTGTTTGGTGTTTTTGGTTGTTTCTCTTATCTATTCCCACAAGCGAAGATATTACTATTTGTATTTCCAATTCCAGGTGGGGCCTGGGTTGCATTTTTAGGTTCTGTAGCCTGGAACTTGGCTGGTTGCACCCTTAGATGGGGTTCTTTTGACTATGCCGCACATTTAGGTGGATCTCTAATGGGGATTGCCTATGGTTGGTATATTAGTCATATGATGAAGAAGAGAAGGGAACGCAGACTTCAAAACATTTCCAAATGGTTATAATAACATTCAAAAAATAGTAAGAAATCGTGGCTTCAGTTCTTGCCCCTTTTTCTGATCATTCAGTATTGTGATTAATAGTGTAAATATTATATTGAATATAAAAATCTGTTACACAAATAACGCTAATACTCTCTATATATGTGGATATTCCTGTGTGAATTCTATTTAAAAATTGCAAAATACATGGCAATAGTGATGGATTAACACCCAAGCAAAAAATTGACAATTATGGCAAGCTATCTGTGTAGTATATTCTTGTTTGTTGTTATTTCCTATCCTTCAAGAGGCCTTGTTTTACTACGAAAAAATGGTCCTTCGATGTCTGGGATAATGATGTTGCATCCCAACTGTCGAAAACTTCTCCCGTCTCTTCTTCCTGTTTAATTTTCTTGATATTTTGTAGTAAGCTATCGTATGTCAATGGAATGTTCTGTCTCGGCAGCAAACGTGCATAATTTTCGTTCAGGTTCTTATCATCTACTGGCGTGTTATGCAGAGTATTGATGAACGACAATTGCTTAATTAGTTTCAGCTTTATGTCTTCAATATCTGTTCCCTTGATAGGAAACCCAGACAATGCTAGCAACTGTTTGACTTCTGCGTCGGTAGGAGTGCCCTTAACGGCTTCTGTTTTCGATGCCGGGGTCTCTAACATATCCGCGATCGACCATGATGATTCGGATAGGTATTGTTTAACTTCGTCCAGGGATTTGAATGGTTTACCAACTGAGTAACATCTTATATTCCTACATAGACGAGACATAAACATTATTGTCTCTCACACAAGCACACTGTCTTTTTGGGTTTCTATGCTTATGTATCAAAAATAAGGTTTCTAAAAAGTCCACATTTGAACTTGTTGTTGTTTAAAAGTGATCACTTTCCTTTTATAACGTTCAAAGTAACATTATACTAATAATATTAAAAAAAAAAAATACTCGATGAAAAAAAAGGAGAATGGAGATGAATTTGTATTTCAGATGTAGCCTATATTTTAGATTCAACACTACCTTCTTGAAGATTTTACGAAACTTCTTGCAATCTTAATTTAAAAGCTAGTTGAATACCATGTTTTCCTTCTGTTCTGTTTTGAGTTTCTTTTGGAGGGAGTTGTGCGATCTAATCTGTCAAGAATTGTTTGTGGACCCTGGGATCATTAATCATATACCACAATCATTTAACTGTATAACTATTTTGCCATTTTTAATACTATCGAATTGTTATTTATTATTATTATTTTTATTATGTATCAGGTGATTTACGTATTAGGTTACGCCTGTGCCTACATATAATACAGCTAAGAAACCGCCGTACAGAAAATCTTGAAGGAAATTTAAAAAAAGAAAAGAAAGTTGAATATTTTGTACAAGTGTTTTACAGAGATTGGCGAGGTTACTGTAAAACCACCGTAGACATTGTGACATCTTTTCTTTTTCAACCGAGAAATTAAAAAAAAAATTTCTTTCTTTTTTTTTTTAAGTCTGGTGAAAAAATTTTTGTGAAAAAAATTAAAGAGAAATTTATCCGATGAGCTTGGCGATGAGGTTTTCAGCTAATAATAGCAAGGAGGTGTGGTCTTACATAATTAAATTATATACTATACTAGAGGATAGATTCTTTATTTGTTTGTGAAATTGAGAAGGAAAGCTTAATTTTGTTGTACTAGACACAAGGGATAGAAAGCAAATGAGTGACTTACTGGAAGAAAGGTTGCGTGCTAATTCTAGTGCATTCGATGGGCTGCTGGCTCTAATTCCTGCAAAGTATTATTACGACGAGAAGACTCAGGAGCAATGGAAGATGAAAAAGAAGGATAAGGAGACAGCTCGTGAGGATAAGGTCAAAAAGCTGGATCCAGAACAGCGCGATGATGAGAGTAATTCAGCGTTGGAGGTTATGAAGAAAAGAGAGAAAGATGCAGTTCCTGTGGCTCTGCCTGGAGCTGTTCAGAGGTCAAAACTACAGGAAGTGGTGAGAACGGGCGACGAACTAGAAACCGGGACTGTTATTGAAGGTGGTTCTATTAGTACCGAAGAAGAAGAAGATGAAGATATCAAGGTTATTTTCGATGACGAAGGTAATGCAGTTGACCCAAACGCTCAAAGGAGGATGAAACCCAAAGAAGAAGCGGAAGCGAAACAAGAGGATGAAAAAGAGCCAGTTCAAAAACAAAGTGTACAAAAACCAAAGACGGAAGAGAAGAATAAGAAACTGAAGAACGTTGAGGAACTGAGGTCGAAACTGCAAGCAAAGATCCAGGCTCTCAAAGAGAAGAGAAAAGCACCAGGTACCAACGTCCAAGGTGCAGCTAAATCCAGGGAGGCTATTCTACAACAAAGAAGGAGGCGCGAGGATTTGAGGAAGAAGAGGAAACTGGAGGAAACTCATGGCAACGACTCCGATAACGATGAAGACGAGAGCTCGAGTGATTCTGATAACGATGAGGAGATTCAAGAGACACCGAAGAAGAAACAAAAGAAGAACGAAGTCAATGCAAAGGACATAATGTTCCAGAATATTATCTTCGATGACGGTGATAGAACCACATCAGACCTGCAGAGGCTGAGAAGGGCGACAGATGATAGAAAGAAGGGCCCTGCTAAAAATGACATAAAAGCACATCTGAAATTGCTGGAGGCAAAAAAGAACAAAATAATGGGTAAAGATGAGTTAGAGCAGATCAAGCTCAAAGAAAAGAAGAAGTGGGATAAGGCTATGCTTCAAGCAGAGGGTGTTAAGATAAAGGATGATGAAAAATTATTAAAGAAGGCACTAAAAAAGAAGGAAGCTAAGAAGAGAAAATCCGCGATTGAATGGGAAGAACGTAAGAGAGCTGTCAAAACGAACATTGCTGACAAACAGAAGAGAAGGGAAGAGAATTTGGCTATTAGAAAACAGAATAAGGGCGTGAAAAGAGGTAAACAACAAAAGATGAAGAGGAAATTTACTGGTTCTGTTATGCCTAAAAAGAGAGCTGGGTTTGAAGGTCGCCTAAAATCCGGTAAGAAGAAGTAAGATAATTTTTTATTTTTATGAAGCTGTGCATTAAAAGTAGAGCACAGATAAACTTAACTCTTTTATTTTTAAAACTTAATTCCGGTTCATGACTGTACATTTTAATCTTTACTGCATTTTTCCATCTAGGTCCAATTGTGTTTTTATATTTTTGGGTGCGTTGCTAATGCTTTTCATTGTAAATTTTTGGTTCCAACTTATACTGATTTATAAAGGGTAAATGGACAATTGAATAGCAACTGACAGAAACCAACAGAAACTGTACATTAATTAACTACCAAAAAATAGATAATAATTTTATCTCAAGAAGCTACCACACTCAAAAATTCAATTTAGAATTTGTTCTTTATACTCTCTTAAAAGAATATATATCGTCAGTAATTAAAAACTCTACACAGAGTTAACGGCATTCTATTAATTTCAAGAACCCTGAGTTTATTTTTGACAGGGTTCCACATTTTCAAAATAGAGACAATAATGAGATTTACACCCTGGGTTAAAAGATGCACTACATTCGGGGCATTGCAATCGTTCTTTATTGCTCGTGTACGCTTGAAATGTTAATAGACTCTTGCAACTTCCACATAATACGACTTTTTCATTGCCATTCATGTCATACTTTTCAATTGGATGGTCAGTGGCTTCTTTGTGACATTGGAAACAAGGGTAAAAAGTGTTACAACATTTGAATCTAATTGCTATTATATCAACTTCAGAATTCCAATGCTCGCATCTCGTTTGGTTATCAATTAATTTACCTTTTAATTCATATTCAGGCATTGATCGTAGTGTTGGTTATATAAATTTGCGAAATCGGGACTTGGTCATTAAGAACTTAGTACAATTGACCAAAAAACTCTACAGTGCTGATATTTATATATAAGCACATGAATACGTGGAGAATATTTTAACACTTACTAATCATTGTGGCCAGTTTTCGATTTTTGGTTTTTATGTAGCTAAGGAACGGAAAAAAAATCAGAAAAAAAAAACTAACTTATCAGAGTCACCTTAGGATGATTCAAGAAGTAGCATCAAAGAATATTTGAAAATAATTTATTCTCAAAGGTATATAATATCTAATTACATGTAAATTCGTGGAAACTGCCATCAGTATTTCTTTAAATAATAACAACCGGGATAATTTCTACAATTAAAAGTGTGGGCAATAAGATGATATATGAAATGAATAATAACAAACTGGGATAGTAGTAAAACGAAAAAAAAGATAAAGACAAAAACAAAGTAAAGTATACCGTTCCATTTTCCTTTAATTGAAAAAAACATTGATTGAGTCATTCACTACCTTTTTTTTTATTTTTATTTTCACCTTTGGTAAATCAAAAAAGAGATCGAAAATACTGGCGTATGATTGAGTTTCTATGATAAATATATAAACCATCCCCCCATGGAAAAGGGAAATAATAATAGAAAAAAAAAAGATGATATTAATTCAAAAATTAATAACCGTATCCTGAGAATAATAGCAAATAAAAAGGAGAGATTATCACTTCATGTCACTTTATTTACTGGTTTGGACGAAGTTGATACCCTTCTCGATGTTCTTCTTCAAAGTTTCCTTACACTTTTCCAACATTTCTTCCTCAGCAGAGGAGATGGAACCAATTGGATGAATCATCTCAATACCATCCTTACCTAAGGTAACTGGGGAAGCGAAAAACTCGATGCCTTCACCCTTGTATAGTGGAGAGTCAACAAAAGATGGAGCAATGACGTCCTTTTCACCGGCGAAACCAGATAGGACATGGTTGGCGAACAAGGCACCGGCTTGAGCCATGGACAGAGTAGCAGAACCAGCACCATTCTTAGCTTGGACGACCTCGTCACCACCGAATTGGATTCTGTTGATTAGTTTGGCCTTGTCACTGTCGGACAACCTGTTGTAGTATTTGGTTTGGGACAACAATGGGATAATAGTGATACCAGAGTGACCACCGACAACGTTGACGTGTTCGGTAGTTGGGTCGCTACCAACAACCTCGGAGATGAATCTGGAAGCTCTGATGCTGTCTAGAGTAGTGACACCGAACAGCTTCTTTGGGTTGTAGACACCCTTCTTCTGCAGCACTTCGGCGACAATTGGGACAGTAGAGTTAACTGGGTTAGAGATCACCAAGATGGCGGCGTTTGGAGCAGAATCAGCAGCAGCGCTGGCCAAGTCACGGACAATACCTGCATTGATAGCGAACAGGTCGTCACGGGTCATACCTGGCTTTCTTGGAACACCGGCTGGGATCAAAACCAAGTCTGTGTCCTTTAGAGCGTTACGAAGACCATCAGCCTCTTCTGGAGTGAAACCCTTGACGGTGGAGTTGGTTGGAATGTGAGACAAGTCAGTGGCCACACCTGGAGCACCTCTCAAGTCGTAAAGTCTCAGGTCAGTAACTTTAGTGTTCAGCTTCAACAGCAAGGACAATGGCTGACCGATACCACCATTGGCACCCAGAACAGTAACCTTATATGGGTTGATCCTGGTAGAGGAGAAAGCTCTTCTGGTAACTAATCTGGAAATCATATTTATAATTTTGTTTTTTTTTGTTTTGAGGGAGAGGGCTGTTATATCTTTTACTGTTAAACAACGATGATTATCCTTTCAATCACTTGACAGAACAAGAAATATAATATCTATTAAGGATGTGGTGGTATTATATAATATATGGAGAAAGGGAAAACAAAGAATATCCCGCAAATTTTATAAAACCGATAATTCGCTTTTTAATAAGAGGATTAGTCGATGTGATTCCAAAGGGTTTTAATTTGTCAAAAACCTCGGACAGTCGGGGGGGTCATGCGTAAGTCAACGCAGAATGAAAAAAATAAAATTAAGGAACAACACTATAGATAAAAGTGTGAGACTTTGAGTGTTCTTTACTTACTACTGGGTATATAGAATAAATTAAATCGAATGTGATACTACTTCCAACAAAGCTTTGTATTCTTGTTTAAAGAGCGGCTAAACCACCAACTATGTAATACTACTGCTACTACTAACATGTAGAAATTATTTTTTGACCAATGAAATTCGTTCGTTGTCCGTGATAAACATGAAAACACGTGACTGTATGCATACAGTCCCGTGCCTTCCGTTATATATGATACTTACCTATAATGTATCATAGCAACTGCAACAATAGTAACGTATTGATGTAGTATTTTATGTTCAAACTGTTTAGTGTAGTTGTATCGAATGAGAAGCCTTTGCAATATATGGTGTAGGATTAAAACATTATTCGTTATTATTTTTCCGTAGCTTTATATATATATATATATATATTGGTTAGAGAAAATGTGGTCATTAGTTTGGTCCATTCTGTTTATCAACTTCTTCAAACATGGTATCTATAGAGGTGCCGACGTAGAGTCTTAGTTGGTGTCTTGTAGCTGGTAGGACTTTGGCTCGTACGAGGATATCATCGTTTTGCTGCTCATGGGCTAACCTGTCGTAGGCCTGAAACCTGTGACATCCGCCAAATGCAAAGTAGAACTTATGGCCGTTCTCACTGACACATAAAACATCGATAGGTGGCAGTTCGCCGTTCATATCAGTGGCGGCCTCCAAGGTACAGGTCTTGCTAGCCTGTGGGACACCCTTCATTGTAGAGACCATGGCATCTATCTTCTGGTGATCAAGAACAGGCGCGATAGGTCTTCTTATTTGAGACAGTGGAATCTCGGAGACTTTGTGTAGATTGCTGCTTTGCATCGACATATTTTTTCTTTGTTTTTTTGATATTGGTTTATGTTTTGACCAGTACAGTTCATATTTATTTACTACAGAGGGAACATCTTGAATATATTCCGTCACTTATATATATATATATATATATATAAACACTTCGTTTCTTCATAATTGCACTCTGTTTCTATCATATTTTAGGGTGCTCATTAATAATGTCTCCTTCGCCTTATATCGTCTTAGTAAACGTGATCTGCCGGGTCTAGAATCTAATTTTGGTCCGAAGCGAAAGTAGATGCACATATTCTAAAATATGATGAACTTAGGCTCTGTTATATTCTATTGCCATCGCACAACCATTGGTAGCATTAATTTGTGGCTTACAAGAAAGTAGCATACAAGAGCAACAATGTCTGATGAAGGAAAATGTCCTGTCCCTCACGATAAAAGGGACGAATGGATGAAACAGTGTCCTGTGGATGAGGGATCTAGAGAGGTGTGGTTGAAACAACACGCTGATGTGCATGCAAATGCTGTCAATCCTGATCTCGCTGAGGACAGAGCCATTAGTTCTATACCGAGGACAGATACAGGGAGTAATTGGGTGTACCCAAGCGAGAAGCAATTTTATGATGCCATGAAGAGGAAAAATTGGGATCCACGCCCTGAAGATATGAAGACCATAGTCCCATTACATAATGTGGTGAATGAACGTGTGTGGAATTACATTAGATTGTGGGAAAAAGGTCAAGGTGGTGAAAGTTGCGGCGGAATAAAGTTGACGAATTTCAAGGGTGACTCTAAGAAGCTTACACCCAGAGCATGGTTTAGGTCAACGATTCTTGGTATGGTTAAGCCTTTTGATAGGCATGATTGGTCCATTGATAGATGTGGAAAAAGTGTAGACTACGTGATTGATTTTTACTCGGAGGAAAGAGCTACAGCTGACGGTAAACAAAGTGAACCAAATATCTATCTCGATGTGAGACCCAAACTGAACAGTTTTGAAGGTGTAAGAATGCGGATATTGAAAAGTATCGGATGGTTGTGATAAGTAGATATGATCCTGTATATATTAGATTTACGACTGTAATTTTGTTGATAATGATTATTTATTCATATAATCTTTAGATGTCATAACTATCGATTTTTCTTTCAAATCTACTAAATATAATAGACGATTTGAGGCCAGCTAGTTCTATCAACAAGTTCAAACTTGCCATTAGGTATGTAATGAAAAATAATGCTACAGAAGTATATTTAAAAATGGGCTAGACTAAAACTGGAAAACTGCTGTCATACAGTGGATTCCTTATTTAAACATGATCATTAAATATTATGAGGATAAAAAACTAAACGGTTGGTTAAAATGCGGGATATGTTTGGCAACGATAAGTCGGAAAGAAGAATACGTTCAAAGATCAAAAAGTAATACAGTAGAAATTCAAAATAATAAAACAACGGAAGAAAAAATATGAAAAATAAGTAAAATAGAACTGAAAACCTGATCTTCTAATGTCGATCTATCGAAAGGAAGAGATTAAGAAGCCAGATTATTTCACCTCTTCTTCACCTATATTTTGATCATTTTCTTCTTCATCTTCATCATCATAATCGTCATCTTCTGAATCGGTCACATTTTTCGCCGCGCCATCCTCGTCGTCCTCGTCCTCGTCATCATCATCTTCGTCTTCGTCATCATCATCTTTGTCAAATGTAGCATCGACCTCATCTCTTGCTTTCCTAATTTCATTAATTTTACGTCTCATTATTTCCACGATGTCAGCCCATTCTCTCATACCACCCATACCAATATCCCCACATATTAAAACTTTTTCAACCGGTTTTAAAACTGTTATGTATGACATATCTTCCTCCAAAATTCTTAGATGTTTCTTTGTCATAGGATTTATATACATAAAGGTATTCATGGCAGGAGCAGCGAATACGGGTGTAGCGGGTGACCAGTCCCTAAGAACTGCTGTCAGAAGATTATTATTGATCCCGTTTGCGATTTTAGCCAAACTATTTGCAGATAGTGGTGCAATCAGGAATATATCAGCCCATTTTCTTAATTCGTGGTGTAAGATCATATCACCCATTTTTTTACAATCTGACCACACATCCTCTTCTCTCCATATTTTAACATGTGTAGAAATTTTTAGGCCGTTCAAGAAGTGTTCTGCAGGTTTGGTTACGATAAGTTGGATAGAAACTTTTTCCGCGGAGTATAATTTGAATAATTTGTCTATTATCATCGGAACCTTTATGGTAGCCACAGAACCTGTGGCGCCTATTAGTATATGAAATTTTTTATCGTCTTGTCTCAAAAAGAAGTCTGAGAATGGTATTTGCGGTACGTTGGTCTTAGTTATGACTTCTTTACTGCTTCCACTATTACCGTTATTAGAAACCTTCCTCTTCGTGTTCTTATCTAGGACATCTGGAGTTGTCATTTCATTGCGTTTTGGCTCAAAATAAATGAAGTCACCTGGCATATTCACAACTGAATTCTTGGGTTCTTCGATTTCTTTAGTCTTTTCTACATGTTCTTTCTTATCCAGAGTTAAATTATCAACAGAGGTGGATGACTTCCCAGGCTTACTCGAGATTGAATACCTGTGATGGGACATTTTCTCAGTTTCATCTACAGTAAATGATATAGTTGATTTGGGCGACGTAATAGATGGTTTCCTTCCTACAGTATTGTTATCAGATATTATTGGTGTTCCGTCATCACTGGCCTGCTGCTTCCCTAATGACAAATCTCGTAAACTGGCAGCAATGGAGTTATCCAAAGTAGACAAAGAAATTCCTGATTTCTGTAAATTCTCATCGATGTTAACTCCGGGTTCAGATTTTTCATCTGGATTTGTCAGTATCCCATTTGTGGCCCCAGTGTTTGACTTGTTAGACCTCCCATCAGATAAATGCCTTTGTGGAACTGGACCTTGACCGGGTCCAGTTAATTTATTCGTCAAAATAGATACCGGCAATGAAGTATCTCGCTTCATATCATCTTCACCCATTTTTTTTTCCGTCTTCTCTGTATATATTTTACAATTAAAAATACAGTTTCCACCCTTAGATTTATCGGTTCTTTGTTTCCTCCTCTCCCTTCTTTCGTATAATCGTTTAACTCAAGTTAAAACGCAAAAAAAACTGCACAGCAATAATAGACACGCACGTAATATAGTCTAAATGTAACAATTAAATCGTTTTTATGATCAGCCTTCACGCAATACCTCCATGTATCCAAAGCTCATCTCCTTTTTGGCCACTTCACTCAGTCGGTTGTTTTTTTTATGAGTTTATTTTGCTTCCTAATTTTTTTTTTTTTAATTTTTGAAAAATTAGGGTAACCCACAAGACCTAAAAAAAGATATTCAGCCCTAAAATTCAAGATTAGGGTTTCCCTTTGATTAAAAACATGATCGATTTGCTTAAAGTATCACCTAACACACATAATGTCAAATAATAACAAAAAGGTTCGTAAAGGCACAGCATCTTGCATCTTTTTTTTTTGATGATTGAGAATGTTTTAGGATCGCTGAAGAATGACACGTTGAGGCGAATATCTGTTTCGGTGGGAGCGAGGGTTGGGATAAGGAAACTGGACCGCGTTATGTCCATACGTGACCAAATGCAAGTGCTTGGCGGTTTGCAACGACGATATCAGAAGCACAACCGATTGGTTGTGACAGCAATTGATGCAGGTATATCAAATTTTGCGTATTGCACGTTTTCATTCGGTGGAAGATCGTCAAAATCGGAACCGCAACGGCCATTGCTTCTCGGTTGGAACAAATTACAGCTAGAGGAGAAGTTCGTGGGCCGAAGTAATAAGTTAGCATTGAATCCGCACAACTTCGCGTTGTTATCTGAGTACATCAGTGACTACATGTTAAGTCTACCGCACAATACGGATCTCTTTACCATCGAAAGACAACGGACGAGGACGGTTTCTTCTAAATCTGTGCTGGAGCCCATTCTTCGCTCAAATATACTGGAGTATCTGTTATTTTCGAAGCTATACTCACATGGTAAAAACAAAGACTACTCTGTACTTTCTTCAGACCCGCGGAGAATGGTGAATTACTGGATACACTCAGCCCCAATAGGGCCGAAAATAACCGAAAGGTTAAACGAGAAAATGTCAAAGAAGCTCAGGATAAGTTTAGTTCAAGATATGCTTCAAAAAGCAATAAATAATCACCCTGATAGATTGATAGATTTATCGGAAGCTTTCCGAGAGACACTGACTAGCATCAATGCAGAGTCATTAAAATTACATGAATTGGTCGCCGGCGACAATGAAACTATGGGTGCTAAAAAAGATGACGATTTGGCGGATTCTTTTCTTCATGGCTTAATTTGGTTCGAATATCTCAGAAATTATAAGAGTCTTTTGAAACGAATTGAAAATGGATGTGTAAATAATATAGAACGACAATACCTATTACAATAATTGCTATATGTAAGATTTAAAATCATATAAAATGCCAATTAAAATATATTTGAGGTTAATAATCAAGATCCATCTCTGGTGCCAATTTTCTCTTACGTGAATGATGAGTAGACTGTGTCATCGGTTTGTTGTCCGGTCTGAATTCATTAAATATTTGCTCTCGGATATTCGGTGTCCCATCCAGTGTGGTATACTCGAGTTTATCCTTGATTACATTTGCCGCAACATCTAGCGATACTGGTTTGGTTGTAAATGTTCGTTGCAAAAGTTGCATAAACCCATTTTTCTTACTTTCCAATTCCATTTGTTCCTTTTTTAGATCTTCCAAAAGAGATTCATACTTTATATTTAGTACTTTTTTGATAATTAAGTTTTTGTCATACTCATCTAAACTCACAAATGATTCATAATTAATCATTAAATCCTTAATCTCCTTATAATTCTCAGTCTCAAATTGCTTCTTCTCCTGAGTTCCATCTGAAGCTATATTCTGGGTACAGGCCCATTTATACTTCTGAGTTACTAGGTTTTGCTGTAAGACAGATGCTTCTGCATTGATCTTGATTTTTTTTCTTTCCACAACATCAAGGAACAAATCCAATGGAGAAGACCCCTTCCTGCCGACTAATTGAAGAAACTCTTTCGTTCCCTTCATTTTTGGGTAAATTTGAGACCAATGGGTATCAGCTCGTATTTCATTGTCTAAGTCACTTAACAATTGTTTGAATTTATCTCGGCAATACCTATCTCGACTGTAATTTGCTTCTTCAACTTGTGCATTTTTTTTAATAATATTTTTCTCTATATGTCCAACAATTTCCATATACTCAGACAAAATATCAGCATGGGTCAATAAATTGAAATGTTTATTCGCCAAGAAACGCTTGTTCTCAAACAGGTGTTCCTTCGATAGTTGAACCCATGAAATAGGCAGTGATGAAAAAGTATCTATAGTTTCTGTTGGACCGAGTAAAATACTTTTCAGATAAAGACGCAATTCTTTAATAGCTACGGTTCTGATTTCCTGGTCTTTCTTCTCCTTCTCTGCCCTCAAATTGTGAATGTGGTCTAGATAAACAGCTTTCTTTATCTTTTCACTAACCACAGAATGTTTGAAAATAGACTCGTTTGCCAAAAGTCTTTTGGCTGTAGACCAACGTGTATAATACTGTATATCGTTACGTCTCTTCAAAACTTCCCGGAAGTTGTTTTCAAATTTACTGGTCTCCTCATGCTCCTTCAATAGCTGTTCTTCGGTTCTATTTGACAAGTATTTATCAAACATCTGTTGTTTCCACAAAGGATCATCTTCAACAAGCCAATACCTAGGGTCTGTAAGGCCGATCTCCGTAACTAGTCTAGTGAAAGACCATGTCGAGTCGACTTGCTTTTCCTCTAAAAGTTGCAGGAATGGTTTCTCTGCTTCCGCTTTCGATACTTTTTGCACATTTACAATTATTGATTTATTTTGGTACTTTCTATCAATCGAGGTGTCTTGTGCCGTTTTTGTAGTTGTGACGCTTTCCGCTTGTACATTCTCCACCTGTCCTGAGTTTACAGTCGTTAGGAGCTCTGCTGGTTTCTTCCATCGAGATTCCTTGGTGACCTTATTATAGTAGTATACTTTTCCATCTGCCGTCTTTGCACTAGCCCATTCGCTTGCATTTCCAATCTTTGGTATCGAACCCGTGTTCGTTGATGGTCCCACCTCTGCATTCGGCTTCCTTGTCCCGCTCGATTCTACCTCAGGCTTCGTCCATCTAGTCTCCTTTGTAACTGTATTATAATAGTATACCCTCCCGGTCTTGTCCCTAGCTTCCTTCCAGGTACTCATCTGCTACTATGGTTTAGCTTGAAAGAACAAGTTTACACTATTTTAATATAATAATATCTAATTTCATCAAATGTCTGCAACATTACCGTGTTGCCATGTTGCGATGAGTGCTAGAAATGAAATATTTTAACGTTTAATGGTTTTAGCCTTTACCCGGAAGCGACAAGAAATATGAAGACGGATTGTTAAAAAAAGCTATAGAAAAGGGGATTTGTCCACAAGAAAGCACTTTTAAAGTATTCAATTAACGAACAAATATCTCTAAGAACAAATCATAGCCACCAGGTATGTCTCAATCACTTCGCCCTTACTTGAATGCCGTTCGTTTTTCTTTGGAAGCTGCACTTACACTTTCTGATTTCTCCTCGTTGGAAGTAGAGAGACACAACAGACCGGAAGTCGAAGTTCCGAATACTAGTGCTGAACTGCTGCTTCAGCCTATGCATATCTCTCGTAATGAGCATGAACAGGTGCTGATCGAGCCTAGTGTTAACAGTGTTCGTGTGAGTTTGAAGGTGAAGCAAGCTGATGAGATTGAACAAATTCTGGTGCATAAGTTCACCAGATTTTTGGAACAACGTGCTGAGGCGTTCTATATTCTAAGGAGAGTTCCAATCACCGGCTACAGTATATCGTTCTTGATCACTAATAGGCATACCGAGTCAATGAAGACAGGGAAACTTGTGGACTTCATTGTTGAATTTATGGAGGAAGTGGACAAGGAAATTAGTGAAATGAAACTATTTTTGAACGCCAGAGCTAGATTTGTAGCTGAGGCATACTTAAGTGAGTTTGTGTACTGAATACATTTTGTTTTTAATTTTATTATAAATTATCGTTCCTGGACTATCTACGTTACAGTTTTTTTTTTATGATCTGAAAAGTTAGTTTATGAACCTGGACCAACAATAAATAGGAGTACATTTTGAAAGGCTAGGGTGGATTAAATTTGAACGTATAGTGTTATTGCATCAATTGCTTTCTTATTTGGACCAATTGTGGTATTCAAATTTGAGGGAGTTTTTTATTTTATAATATATACTTTCAGCAATTTTCTTTTCTATCAAATTACATATAATTATATTTACTTTTGATAACTTCTATAATCTTGGATGGATAAAGGCCGGTTGCATTAGTGTCTTTTGTTTCTCACTGAGCGGTGTCCTGAGGTGTAGGTGCTGTGTCAGGTGATGGAATATTTTTGTCCAGTTTTGGTTTCTTAGTTGGATTTTCATCATCTTTGTCGTCCAATCGTACAGCCTTGTTCTCTTTATTCTCATCTTCATTATTATCTTCAACTTCTTCGCCATCGTCATCGTCTTCTTCCTCTTCTTCTCCTAGTTCCTCGCCTTCTTCTTCTTCTTCGGCTTCTTCATTTTCTATTATTTTGTCAGTCTTATCTTCCTCTTCTAAGTCTACTTCACCGTCTACCTCCACCTCTTCCTCCTCCTCCTCCTCCTCTTCAGCATCTACTTCTTCCTCCTCCTCCTCTTCTTCTTCTTCTTCTTCTTCCTCTTCCTCCTCCTCTTCTTCCTCATCTACTCCTAGTTGTTCAGGTGGATATATGTCGGTTTCATTCTCATTATCCCACACGATATTGAACCTCGTCACTCTGGGTTTCTCGGCCAGTATATTTCTCACGATGTGTTCAACTTGCACCTTCTGTGGCGGATTCTCCCTTAGCTCCTCGCTGTCATATTCGTTATTGACATAGTACCCTACCCTAACAAATTCTCTACCGTCATACGAGCAACTCAGTAGTATAACGGTGACACTCACCAGCTCACTCGCAGGGATCAGCTCTGCACTGGGCGGGTCCGCGGTAAACACGAATTTATTCACACCAACGGGCACAGGACCCACAAGGATAGAGTCCAGCTCCTGGTCGTGCTCCAGAGACCTCGAAGAACCGACATAGGTCAGTTTCCACTCCAAATCATTCTTCAACGCTTCCAAACACTCAAAAGTAATCTCGAATTCGTACGGATCAGTGAATTTGGCTGGATTGTTCAATACCTTAATGCCTAGCAGTGACACAATCGACATCTCTTGCTTGCTTTTCTTATATAGATATATATCAATTGCCCTAATCCAAGAAGTTAAAGGGAAACTCCTTATTAAGCTCTTTAGCTCCTAACTATCAAAAAAAAAAAAACCATTATATAGAGTATTGATTAAGAAACGCGTTAAAACAATGCTTCACCTTTTAAAAAAAAATTAATTCAACACATGACGCGTCAGTAAATAACAGTACACGAGATCACATTATTTAAACGTAGGTGATGATATTAATCATGGCCTCCTAGTGCATAAAGGAATATATATATATATATATATGCAAGCGTTTCTTTTTATTTAGATTCCTTGTCTGGTGAGAAGGATTATGTGGTGTATGTATGTGTGTGTATAAGGAGTTCTAGAACTTATTGGAGATCTCTACTGCCCTACCCGGGGGCTGGGCGGGGCTTGGCTCAGGTGGGAAACAGCAAGTTCCGTGGGGTCTGGGTGTTATAAAACAAAAAGAAAGAGTAGATAGATACAGTAAGCATATTACCTTCTTCTTTACCGTAATTGGAAAATACGAGCCAACGTCGGTTGAGTAGTAGCTACGCCGCTAGGACTACTACTGCTACTGCAGTACGGGATCGGGGGGCATCCCACCCCCCCCCCCCTCACTGCGCCTCTCCCACTTTAAGGACAACTTTTTTTCGTTAGTCACATGACTCAAACGTAACTTCACCCAGTAAGTCCACTATACGCCCTTTTACGATATAACCTTGACTGGTGAAGCAACTGGGGCAGCCTCGAGGAAGGAGGAATCTTGGCTTTTTACCTGAAGTGGACATACGGGCCATCCATTGTCATGCGGGTGAGGGGTCGAGAAGAGTGGCACAGCGATGTATTGAAATTTAGCGCTTTCCAGTAGTGTTACTATTGCAGATACTAAGAAAAAAAGAAAGGAATGAACTACTTGATCTGGAAAAGTAGCTCTTAACTGAAGTCTGGACCTCTTCTTTCTTTTTATTCAAGTACCAGATCAGTAAGTCTTGGATCAAGGTTTAGCAACATGACTTGAACTCAAAAGTATATAAACACAAGCCGCTGCATGTTAAGTTTGCATCTTCATTCTTAGTAAGTAGACCAAAGAAGAACACACAAGCACAACAAGAGCATTAATACTGCCAAGTCATTCATTAGCTTTTTTATACCCAACTAATAACTTTCTTTTATCCTTCGCTCCTTTTAAATTTTTCTAAACCTGAAACTATGAAGTACCAGTTAATCTCTCTAGCTACTCTTTCTCTAGCTGCAGCTGCTCCGTCTCCAAGGAATCATCACGACAAACACGCCCACGGTAAGAGGGACGTTGAAGTCGATGTTGAAACTGTCGTTGAATACGTCGGCGCCTCTGATGGTGTCGGCTACGATGTTGAAACGTCCACTAGAGCCGCTCCTCAGGTTCCATCCACCTCTGCAAATACAAACACCAGAGCAACTTTGGAACCTTCATCTGCTTCGGCCTCTGCTTCTCCATCTGGCAATTCCGGTTCCTCTCATGCGAGCGGTGGCTCTTTCCAAGACGGAACCATCAAGTGTTCCGACTTCCCAAACGTCGATAACATTGTTTCTATTGACTGGTTGGGTCTGGGTGGATGGGCCTCCGTGATGAACTTCAATGGCGACTACGGTAATAGTTGTTCTGATGGCTACTACTGTTCCTATGCCTGTAAACCAGGTTACTCCAAGACCCAATGGCCATCCGATCAGCCATCTGACGGTAAAGCCATTGGTGGTTTGCTGTGTAAGAACGGGTACTTGTACCGCAGCAACACCGATGCTTCTAGCCTGTGTGAACAGGATGCCGCCACCTCTAACGCGAAGAATAATCTGGGCCAGTCTGTTGCCTTGTGTAGAACTGATTACCCAGGCTCCGAAAATATGGTGGTGCCAACAGTTGTCGACGCGGGTTCTTCTCAACCAATGTCTGTTATCGACAGTGACTCTTACTACCAATGGCAAGGCAAGAAGACATCAGCTCAGTACTACGTCAACAACGCTGGTGTCTCGAAGGAGGACGGTTGCGTTTGGGGTGATTCTTCCAGCGGCGTAGGTAATTGGGCGCCTTTGGTCTTCGGTGCTGGGGTCAGTAACGGGATTACCTATTTGTCTATTACCAAGAACCCAAATAGCAACCAGGCAGCTAACTTTAACGTCAAGATTCTTGGTCAGGATGGTGCTGACGTAAGTGGTACTTGCGTTTACGAAAACGGCCAATTCAGTTCGGGCTCTGACGGTTGTACTGTGGCTGTCAGTTCCGGTGCTGCTGACTTTATTCTCTATTAAAAGTTTACTAACCTAGCTCTATTTTTCTGCTCAACGCAGTATTTTTGAGAAATATGAACACTGGTTGTAAATTTCACTGCACAAAATACCCTTGATGGACTTTTTTTTCAATATCCTTCTATTATAATACCCTTCCATATAAATTCAATCCCGGCCTTTCTTATCACTGGTTTGACAAGCATAGCCAATACCCCAAATTTATTAGATTTCGATCTGGTTTTAGGTTATTCATTCTTTTCCTTTTTTCAACCACGTCACTGATCCTTTCCTGTTTAACCAGCAGGCTGGAAATATTCGTTGTTTTTATTATCGCTAAAAACTAAAATTATTGGCGCTAACTTTTAAAGTTCTTCCTTTCTTCAAGAAAGCCTTTTTTTTTTTATGTTGTTAGATGTAATAGAATGACAGAATGCTGGTTATACTGGTATTGATGCCCAGGATGGCGAAGCATTTTCTGTAATTTTACTCTCTTCTTACCCATAAATATAGAGAACAACACTTCCTGAAGCATATTAATGGGTACAGCACTAAAAAAAATTGTTTATAGAGAATAGTTCTTTTCCTTCTTCTTATTTATAGATGTAGATTTCAGACACAACTGAAGAACACTAAAATACTATATCTTTTTCTTTGAAATATCCGTCTAACTTATTGTTATTGTCTGTGATGACTCTTTTGCATTGAATCTAATTGTCTTATTGGGGTCCATTTTTGTGAAGTAATACTAATACTAAACAAATGAAAATGAAAAGCAATGATTATACACAATGTTATTGAAATATTACAAGGAAAAGGCTGGGGGAAAAAAAAGATTAGAGAAGCTAAATGTGCAATTGAAAGTCTATATTAGTAGTATATTGTTAACCACGTCGTAAGTATTAATCTCATTGGTCACGTTTTTCGTAATGGAATTGAACACCCCAAAGTTGCTTGCGAATACCGAAGAGTCCACCGAGTATACGACTTTCGTTGATTCTGGCTGACTGAATCTGGACGAAGCCTTTGCTCTTTAGAATTTTCTTCATTTCTTTATCAAAGGAGTAGACCTCGGTCAATATCTTCATCGACTTGCCGTATTTCCCAGAGGAAGCCATTGTCCTAGTACGGATCATGGCCCAATCCAGAAGGTCCTCGATGATACCGCTCTTGATATAGACTCGACGACTACCGACGGCAGAAATACTGACCACCAGGGAGTCGCCGCTAGACAGAATATTGTTCTTGGCTAAGGAGATCAAGGCGATAGGCGTCTCTCTGTAAACGATTATATGGGTGTTTTCCAGCTTGTCCTTGAAGTCCTGTGGCTGTTCCTTCAGTTCATCTGCAGTTAGCACACCGACATCGTTCAGGTTAACACCATATATTTCCTCCCCCTTTGTTTTCACGATCTGGTCGATCTGTGCACGGAAATACAAATCAGAAACACGGGACAGTAGTGTAAACACGAACGCGGTAGCGACCAGTGTGAAGATACACGCAGTGAACGCTTCCTTCTTGTTCATGAGGAGAATTTGGTAGAGATAACCGGCCATAGACCCCGAAGTATTGCGTGGGACGGTGATTGTGGAAGCGAAGTAAGTGCTTAGAAATAGACCAATGGCGGCCACAACCACCGGATGGGAGATCAGCCTCTTATTGGCAAGCCCTTGTTTCTGTTTCAAGAAATCAACAGGTAGATTAAGTGCTGCGGTAGCCAATTCTGGGGTCAGCTGGCTAGCGTATATACTAGGAGGAGCATCTTTGTTCAGTGGAGTATCCAACATAGGATTGATCTGAGGAACAGATCTGCGCAGAGAGTTGGCCATTGGTAGACTTGTTTTTTGGCGCGCTGATGGTTTGATGGAGACGACAAAGTTTCAAATAAAGAACATCTCATCTTCGTTTATGTTATGTTATATATATATATATATTGATGATGATGAAAAAAAAATTTTGAAGAAAAATGGAAAAAAGACGTCAAACACGTGTGGACGGGCCATAGTTACACAGAGAGAAGTAGAATTGGCCAACCGATATGATACCAATGTGTTTTAAACAAACCATTGTCACCAGTCAGTGATCATTGATACAGTATTACAGTATTGTGTTTGTGTATATGGTTGCGCAAAAGACGCTGGATACAAAACCAGTGTTCGTTGTTTTTGGTTTATGCATAGGTACAACATGGATATGCATAAATGTAGTTCTTGAGTAGTGGTTCTTGAGTAGTAATGCCAATTGGTTGTTGTATCAAAGATGGTTTCAGTACTTGATCCTCTATAGGCTCTCTTCATCTCGCTATAAAAATGTGGGGATATGGTCATGTATTACAACCGTTCAAAAAGAGAGGCCGTCGTCTTCCCTCGAAAGGGATTTGCATCATCTCGATTTTGTTCTTGCATGAGAAAGTGGACGGGGGAGGTGCTACATTTAACTATATAGTTACTCTTGATGCATATAGTAGAATATAAACAGGGAAGTTGGGGAAAAACAGAATGGTGAAACCTATTATCGCACCTAGTATCTTGGCCTCTGATTTTGCCAATCTTGGCTGTGACTGTCACCGTATTATCAATGCCGGTGCCGACTGGTTGCATATTGACGTGATGGATGGGCACTTCGTGCCCAACATCACGCTGGGTCAACCAATCGTGACCTCATTGAGACGTGCTGTTCCACGTTCCAAAGAGGAGGTCGCTGAAACCGGGGAAGTTGCCAGGCCCAGTGCATTCTTCGACTGCCATATGATGGTAGAGGAGCCGGAGAAGTGGGTGGCCGATTTCGTTAAGGCAGGTGCGGACCAGTTCACTTTCCATTACGAGGCCACTAAGGACCCATTGGGTCTTGTGAAATTGATCAAGGAACATGGCATAAAGGCAGCCTGCGCTATCAAGCCAGGCACACCAGTAGACGTGTTGTTTGAGCTGGCGCCATATTTGGATATGGCACTGGTGATGACAGTGGAGCCGGGTTTCGGGGGCCAGAAGTTCATGCCAGAGATGATGCCTAAAGTGGAGGCTCTAAGGAACAAGTTCCCTCACATGAACATCCAGGTCGATGGGGGTCTAGGAAAGGAGACTATTGGTGCGGCCGCCAAAGCTGGTGCTAATGTTATCGTCGCCGGCACTAGCGTGTTTACCGCATCCGATCCGGAGGAGGTCATCGCTTTCATGAAGGATGAAGTCAGAAAAGAACTACACGAGAGGAAGATCCTGGGCCAAGAATAAGTACAACATTCAAGATTATAAATAAAAAAAACAATAAAAAAACAATAAAAAGAAACTGACAAAAAAAAAAACAAAGAATTCATTTACTTCTAAATCCATCGGAGACGCAGTATATGTGGTTCTAATTTGTTAGTAGTTATAATGTACAATAGAGAATCTAATTATATAAAAGGTTGTTTATGGAAAGAATGGACCACCTAACGTAGTACCTTGTCCGTTTTCAAGCACCAGACCGGTGTTGGTAGTATCTTCAATTGCTTTCCATAACGCATCCTTGACCATCGACAAGTCGGTCTTCTCCTCCTTCTTGTTCTTCCTCTTGCCACCATCAATATCGATGTCCATACCTTCTTCGACGCCGGCAGCCGCATCCGTCAAGAGCTTCCTCTGTTGTGCGTACCTCAGGTTCCTCTCGATCTTCTTAGCACGCTTCTTGGACAAGGTCCTGTTGGTGATACCTTTGGAACTGGCATGGTCATCTCTGGCACCATTCATGTATAGATCAATAGGAACTGATTTCACCTTACCGGACATGGAACCCTCGGAAGAACGTGCAGGTTGGAGCAGCCCTGCCCTTTCTCTCTGCTCACGCCTCTTCGTGATGGAAGCGTTCTTACGGTTCAGGTTCACCGTAAGTTTTGGTCTGTTAATACTATTTCTAGAGGGCATAATCTAATTATCTGGTTTCGTTATTGCTGTTGTATTTATTCCCCATTGGGGTAGTTTTGATTGTGAAATCATTGTATTTATTTGCGATGAGCTAGAAAAATTTTTTTTTCAAAACTTTTGCGAATACAAAAAAAGGAAAGAGAGAGAGAGCGAGATTGTGGAACCGGAAGGGGTTTTTATCAAAAACGATATTGAAATATCAGCAATAGATCTCAATTCACTAGGCAAAACCAGATAAAAATTAACAAAGCAGCATTGGATTCTTACGTTATGGTTGATCGTTCTACGGAGGCGGACGAAGTTTTTGAGTTTTTGGACTCGTTGCCTGAAGACAAGGATAAGAAGTCTCAGGGGAAGGATGATGAGGATGTTTTTGACTTTTTAGAGGAGCTAGAGAAGAGCAAACTTGGAGATAAGGACAAGAAGAAGGCATCAAAGAAGGAGACACCAAAAAAGGAACAATTGAAGAAAGAAGCGCCAAAAAAGGAGACGCCAGAGAAGAAAGAAGCGCAAAAGAAAGAGACGCCAAAGAAGGAAGCGCCAGAGAAGGAAGAGCCAACGAAGGAACAACTGAAGAAGGAACAACTGAAGAAGGAACAACTGAAGAAGGAACAACTGAAGAAGGAGGATCAGGAGTCAGAACCAAATGGTCAAATTAATAACGAAGATGGACCAGATCCACTGGCTAGTATTTCCAATTGGTGGTCTAAAGCCGGCTCAGCTACCGTTTCTAGTTTCTGGTCAAAGACCACTGAGCAGGCCTCGCAGATTAAGAACAGAATACAGCAAGAACAACTAGATATTACCTCGAAGCTGAATGCACAGACAATCACAGATTTGGCTCGCAACTTGCAAAGAATAGTTGTTGGGGAGACCGATGAAGTCTTGAGAATCCACCTCGTACACGATTTGGTGAAGTTTCCTGCTTTGCAATATCACATAGAGACCAGGTTTGATCAGGTGATGAGCGCACAGGTTGAAGGTGGTATCAGGATATTCGTTGACGAATGGGGTCGTCCAAACAGGTCTAACTCAGTAGGCACCGTGATTGACCCCGCAACCAACATTAGTGGTGATGCTGTCGAGCCAAGAGTTAAACTTAATATTTTTACTGGTAAGCTGGGAGACGGCGAGAAGCTTGCATTTGCGAACATTGATAATTCGATTAAATTGTTCAACAAGGCACGCGAAGAGTATGCCAAGCAGCAAAAGGCAATTGAAGGAGAGGATGGGGATGAAGATAAAACTGATTTGAAGTCTGATAACAGCGATAGAATTAGCGATATTTTCATTAGTATATTACCAATTGCCATTCCATCCAAGGACGACGCTAAGTCCGATGACATCACTATCACCGACTCTCACCAACCCGGTAACTTCAGTTTCACTATTGTCTTAAAGGACATCAGCAATAATATTACCACCATTACCAGATCCCAAGCGTTCCCGGCTACTTGGGTCGATTGGTTGGAAGGTGCTAATGAACCTAAGAAGGAAAAGAAGTCTGAAGATGATGGTGATGACGATGACGATGACGATGAAGAAGCCGTGGTAGATCCTGGCGAATGGGTTAAAGATTGTATCGAGGAGGGCCTAAGTTTGTCTGTTGGGGTTCTGGCTCAAACCTACGTTATCAAGAGGATGGGCTTATGAAGTCATGGGGGTGAATCAAGAAATCACATGAACTTGCTGTACTACAAAGGATTAACCTTTTTTTTTCCTGTCTCTCTCTCTCTCTCGACGTTGGATCCACATGAATATAATATGTAAGAAGAAAAGGAAAGCGGTTATAAATATTAACAAAAGCCTGCTATTTAGAGTAATCCCTTGGCATTAATTCCCTTTACGTATTTTACATCAATATACACGTAGCAGTACCGTGATGCTGACACTCAACTTTATGTATTTTTGAATTTTGATTTTTTTTTTTTAATTTTTGCTCCTATGCCGAACTGAACAAAGTTTCCATGATGAGTATCGCTAATGTTGAAGTGATATGAATGAGCCTTTAATTACATACGTTATCGTTTTGTTTTCGTTGTTGTTTTACTTGTAATTATATATCCAGCCACCAGACTATCCCCAAAGTATAAGATTTACACAACAATAAAAGAAAGACATGGTTGATTCCAAGACCAGGATTACTGAGGGTGAAGCTGATCTTTACCTAGACCAATACAACTTCACTACCACTGCAGCAATTGTCAGTTCTGTGGACCGCAAGATATTTGTACTACTACGTGACGGTAAACTGTTATTTGGTGTGTTGAGGACTTTCGACCAGTATGCTAACCTGATATTACAGGATTGTGTTGAGAGGATATATATCCCAGAGCTGAAGGAATATGCCGAGGAGGACCGCGGTATATTCATGATTCGTGGTGAGAATGTTGTTATGTTGGGCGAGGTTGATATTGACAAAGAGGACCAGCCTTTGGAGACCTTGAAGCGCATACCTTTCGTGGAAGCACAAAAGATAAAGCAACAGAAGGAAGAAAAGAGATGTAAGGACGAATTCGTGACAGGTAAAGAGTTGGCTCGTTACGGTTTGAGCCACGATTTTCATAAACAGGATATGTACTAAAAAAAGGAGGGAATAAGAGAGGTTTTCGTTACTATCCTCTTTTCCATATATAAATAGTAGATTATATATTTCTCTTTGAGAGTTTTTTTTTTGTATTCTATTTCATGACATGTAATAATTATTGTTTTCATATAGATTAAGAGCCACCCGTCCACTTGAGTATTGATAATATACTTGACAGCACTAGAACCATTATCTATCATTATTTTCATCACATGCGCAATACGTAGATTGCTATGTGAAAAATTTTGGGTCTTTCTTTTCCAAAAGTTCATTGATCTCATCGCAAAAAGGCCCAACATGACGGAAAGTATATTGACGTTACTGTGAATATTGTATATAATCTAACTATCTGCTGTAAATAAATAAGGAACATAGAGATGCCTACGGAGCAATTTGATAATTATAAGGACTTGATAGAGGAAGGCGATTTGGCGCTAATATGGATCTCAAGAGATAATATAAAACTTGTGCGGATCGACAGTAATGAGACGTTTAACACAAGGTATGGTTCTTTTCCGCATACGTCGATGATTGGCAAGCCATACGGTTCTCAAATAGCTATCAGAACCAAGACCGCCAAGAAGTTTGGGTTTGTTCATGTGATGCAACCATCTCCAGAACTATGGACGTTATCGCTGCCGCATAGGACTCAGATTGTATATACCCCTGACTCTTCCTATATTATGCAGCGACTGAATTGCGGACCTACGACAAGAGTTATCGAGGCTGGTACCGGTTCAGGTTCGTTCTCTCACGCTTTTGCACGTACCGTGGGTCAGCTCTACACCTTTGAATTCCACAAAGTCAGATATGAGCAAGCTACCCAGGAATTCAGAGAACACGGACTCCTAGATAAGAATACCGTCATTACTCATAGAGATGTTTGTGAGGATGGTTTCACAATTAAGAAGACAAATGAGACCTCGTACAAATTTGAAGAAAGTGAGGAAGTTGAACTAAAAGCAAATGCTATCTTCCTGGATTTACCTGCACCATGGGATGCAATTCCGCATATAGATAGAGTTATAAGTTCCGATGAGAAGGTTGGTTTGTGCTGCTTCTCGCCTTGTATTGAACAAGTGGATAAAACTTTGGAAGCCTTGGAAAAACATGGTTGGTTTGATGTAGAGATGGTTGAGATTCAAGGTAGACAATACGAAAGTCGTAGACAGATGGTCAGGCGTTTGGATGATGCCCTAGAGAGACTTTCTGATATTAAAAAGCGTAAATTGGAAATGGTGGAAAGACGTCGCCAAATTGAGCGAACATCTGAAGAAGGTAAAATCGAAGAACGCAAGGATGCAGATGTACCAAGAACAACAATTGAAAAATCGAAGTTTAATCCATTTGGGAAAGGGTCTCGTATTAAGGAGGGTGATGAAAACTTTGAATGGAAAGAGGTCACTAAGGTTGAACCAGAAATCAAATCACACACGTCATACCTAACTTTTGCATTTAAAATCAAGGATAAGGCTAAGATAGAGGTTGATCCCAAATGATATATGTTCTTAGGAACTAATTCGTATCTGTTTTCATTTCATAAATGAATATAAATATTTAGGTCTTTTCTTAATTATATTATCTCATAAATGCCTTCAGGAAAATGTTAAATGTCAAAAAGATCATTCCTTCTTTGATCCATGAGAGGCATCTTGTCTCGAACACTTTCGAGAAAATCCATATCTAGATTCGCAACAATTAGTTGATCGTCTTCCTGTCCATCTTTATCTGCTGATGCGATAATTTCACCCCATGGATTTATTATAAGAGAATGGCCCCATGACTTTCTTGGCACCATTTTGGATTTATCGTCGGCATGTGTGCGACTCCATTCATCATCAAAAACGTCATGAGAACCAGACTGACCTGGCATCACCACGTAACATTGCGTGTCTATTGCCCTGGCTCGACCCAATAATTCCCAATGGGCTTCGCCAGTCTTTGTGGTAAACGCGCTTGGGTAGCACAATATCTGAGCACCTTGCCTCCTTAATTTTAGCGCCAGTTCTGGAAACCTTATATCGTAACAAATAGAAGAACCCAATCTACCTACTCCTGTTTCTATTACGGAAGGTATGCTATTACCAGGCTGTACTGACTTGGATTCTTTTAGGATAGGCCCATTTGGAACATCGACATCGAAAAGATGAAGTTTCTGATACGTTTGTATCATTTCACCCTTATGATTAATGTATAAAAGGACGTTTTTAACCCTGTCATCCTCTCGAAGCTTGTCTTGGCTATTAGGTGGTAAATGCACACCAATCGACACATCTATGATACCAGCTTCACTCCTTTCATTGATAAGCCTAATTTCCTTTTGCAGATCAGTTACAAATTGTGGACTTTTACGGGCTAAATACTTTGAGTGTTCTGCATTCTGTGATAGGTAGTCGGTAGCCTCTGGAAATAGTATTAGCCTAGCATTCTCTTTGACAGCGCGTTCTATTAGGGCCACAACTTTTCCTAGATTCTTGGCATGGTTAGAAGAGGAGCAAAGTTGCCCAATAGCTATTTTCGTCGACATAGTAGCTTTTCAATATTCGAAAGTATTTGTTATTTACTCTACCAATATATACTAACTGATTGTACAAAATGTTTAAAACACCTAATCGTAGCGATGCCTTTTTATAAATAGAGTGTTTGGGGATCACGCGTCCTGGTATTATTTAGAGAATAGGAACTAGACTATTAGACCTGGAAAATATCTGTACATTGAAAAACTTTCAGAGAAAGACATAGTAATACTAAATAGAATCAAGGGCTAGGATATGGGGCATAAGCAGGATGTTATTGAGAGTCCACTGCAACCACGTACCATATTGTTAAAGGATGGCGAGACAATAGCTACAATGTATCCAATACCTAGTATGGTGGAGTTGTTGCCACAGGGTCTACTATTATTTATGGTTGAAGAGTTTAACATGGAGATCGAAAAGGGTGATAGTTTGCCGTTTTACAACACATTAGGTATAGATGAGTTCAAGAAATTGCTGTTTCAAGACGATGGGCATCTCTGTGTAATGGTTCTAGGTGAGGTACCTGAGTTAGATTATAGTGGTACTAACTCTATCAATGACGATGAAAAGGAAGGTGGAGGCAAAAATCGTATAGTTAGGCCAGCTGAAGCTGATCTGATGAGAAATACACCCCAGTACAAGAAAAGGAAAGAAAAAAGAAATATGCATATGAATATCCAATGGGAGAAACAATGTTTAGGGATATTTACTGTTCATTCTGCATTTCCTGGACGTTCTGCACATGTAGTTACTGGTACTTTTTTGGTTAATGCAGGCATTAGAGGGAAAGGTATAGGGAGAACACTGGTGGAAACATTTATTGATTGGTCAAAGAAGCTCGGTTATACATCTTCATTCTTCCCTTTGATATATGATACAAATGTTGGTATGAGGAGGATTCTTGAAGACTTGAATTTCAGGAAAATTGGTAAATTACCAGAGTCTGGTATTCTAAAAGGTTTTGATATTCCTGTGGACTCATTTATGTATGGAAAGGAATTTACCCATATTACGAAAAGTATAGACTTGTTAAGAGAGACCCAGAAATCAGATGATATCGGAAAATATGAAAGATTGCAATATTATTTGGAGACAGGAATGTATCCCGAGAACTGTGATAGAAATGAGAAAGCGCGTCTCAGAGTCAGTGCCCGTTCACATTCTGTTGAGAACGGACGACTGCTGAATGGATCAGGAAAGGAGGTGATATATGACCCAGAAAGGCAACAACAAATTGCACTGGATACCCATATGGTGGAACATCAAGGCATTAATAAAGTAACGACTCGCATTGCAGAAAAGTATCACTGGAAAGGCATCAAAAATACAGTCACTGAGGTAATAGCGAAGTGTCCCAAATGCAAGATGCGGTATCCAGACGGGATGGGTGTCATTGTGACCCAAGATGAAAACGTTCCTCAGGCTCATATGCTACCAACGCATAAAATCAATGTGCTAGACATGAGAGGAGGCGACCGTTCAAAGAATACAGATGGGCAAGTTCAAGACCTGCGACCTTCTAAAAAACAGAGAATTGATATACCAGTGGAATCCAGGTTACCGGATACGACACCACCGGATACGGCTAACAACATATTCAACCTGACAGCTAACACATGGACGGCCAAGCTCGCGGCGACGAATATCGGATTCAATGATGATGAAGAGGAAACCCCGGATCACCATGATAGCCACGCTGAGGCCCATGCTGAGATCCATGATGAGGTCCACGCCCCGTCCTCAGTACTTCACGGGAATGACATGCAAGATGGCAGTATTATGGATGCCGCAATGTTACTAGAAGATAACGTTATTGCAGCGTTAGAGATAGTCCGTAAAGAGCAGAAGGACGACTACTACGAGCACTAGATTGGCATGTGATATTCTCCTCAACGAAAAATCAGAATTATTTTTGCAGTTTAAGTTGTTTTTGGTTTTTCTAATCTTCAAGGGTAGAGTAGAGTTAAAAAAAAAAAAAATAGAGATAAACATGCAACTTTTTTATTCACGATTGGTGTTTTGTTTCAACGCAGAGGTTCGATAGTGGGGATGATCTTCTTCTACAATCACATACGGGCAATTTTCACACATTCGCACACCACGCGGAAGCAGATTGAGCTATCTCGACGGGCATTCTTCCAACTGCTAGGATTTCTCGGAAGTTGTGTAGTGATCTCCCTAGTGTCTCAATCTAACTACCTTAAGTAGATATTTAACATTCAAATATGGTTTCAATTTATCAGTTATATACAATCATAAGAATATAAATAAATATAACACGAAGACAAAAAAATTTTTTTTTTCTCCCCTCCGTGGAAACGAAAAGGACCTAGCCAAAAATAAAGAATTAAAGAATTAAAAGGACATTGCGACACAAATCTGACTAGACCTGAAGATAAACTTGAGATTATAAGGAGATATACATATATACTAACGGATATAGAAGCTCTTTAATTAAAGGCATTGGAAAAAAAGGGGGGACAAGGAACTCTCAGAAGATATGAATAGGCATAGCGTAGCTGGTGTTAATGACGCTATGGAGAGGATGAGGCTCGATAAGGAACGTGAACAGAATGATAACAGTAATTCTGTTAAGCGGGCTAGTTCTATGTCATCTAACTATAGTAATATAAATGCGTCCTTGCATGCTCGTGTGAAGGCCTTTCAAGAACAAAGAGGGTTACACAGATCGAGCAGTTTAGGGAAAAGTGATTCAGAGGAGACTTTGGGCAGGGGTGGGTCTAGTAGGAGTAATAGTAGTGGGAGCATAGGTTTCAAGCAGAACAATGGAAGTAACAGTAGTCTTGGAGAACGTGGAGGCAATGGGACAGAGATCCTCAAGATTGTAAATAAGCCCTTGCCTCCACTGCCCCCTGGAGGTCCAGCAGAAGGAGGAGGAGAAGTACAAGGAACTCCTTCCGTTAGTGGAAGTCCAGGTATGGATGCAAATATATTGGGACAGGTTAACAGTCTTCTAACGAACGAGCAAGCGCCTGTTCCAGAGTTTACAATTGATAGAAGGGGATCTCAGATGACACCAGGATCAATTGAAGGTAGTGGAAATTTAAGGCAAGGGCCAGCTATTGGTCTAAGTCGTGAGTCCGGTAACGTTTACGGCAGAACCCCGCTGAACACAGTTTCAGCACCAAGCGTGCCTGCACTCAACCCGAATAGACGGGCGCCTAAGGCTCCGATGATCCCACATAACACGGTAATACCCGCACAGAAAAAGCCAAGCTTAAGTGCAAGAAGAGGTTTGAGGTTGCCACCCGGTAGTATGAATTTGAATATGCCGTCTAAGAACGAAACACCTTCGAATCCAGCTGCGAGTGCGGTGGCACCGCAATCAATTAAGTCTACAGTACAACATCAAGAGTTTGCTGCCACACCATCTAATAAAAACCATATTAAAAGTAATAACAGTAATAATGGCAAGAGGTCAAATCCAGGTTCTTTGGTGAACGCGGTGCAGAGCACTTCCACTTCTTCCAGTACAGAAGAACAACATGATACTGAGGGAACAGAACCGAAGAGTAATTCTAATCCAGGTGGTTTATTTGCAAATTTCTCTCGATATGTAGATATTAAATCTGGTTCATTAAATTTTGCAGGTAAGCTATCACTTTCTTCTAGAGGTATCGATTTTAGTAATGGGTCAAGCTCTAGAATAACACTTTCTGAGTTAAAATTTATTGAGGAGTTAGGTCATGGTAATTATGGTACGGTCTCCAAAGTGCTACATAAGCCAAATAACGTGTTGATGGCTATGAAGGAGGTTAGGCTTGAACTGGATGAAGCCAAATTCAGACAGATCTTGATGGAGTTAGAAGTTTTGCATAAATGTAACTCACCTTATATTGTTGACTTTTATGGTGCTTTTTTCATTGAAGGTGCAGTTTACATGTGTATGGAATATATGGATGGTGGCTCTCTGGATAAAATATATGACGAAAATCCAGAAATGGGAGGAATTGATGAGCCACAACTTGCTTTCATAACCTATGCGGTCATACAAGGTCTGCGTGAACTGAAAGAAGTACACAATGTTATTCACAGAGATGTTAAACCAACTAATATATTGTGCTCTGCTAAGCAGGGAACTATAAAACTTTGTGATTTTGGAGTGTCAGGTAACCTGGTGGCATCATTAGCAAAGACAAATATTGGTTGCCAATCTTATATGGCTCCAGAACGTATCAAGTCTCTAAATCCGGATAGGGGAACATACACAGTACAATCAGATATTTGGTCTCTCGGTCTAAGTATTTTGGAAATGGCTCTCGGTAGATATCCATATCCACCTGAGACGTTTGATAATATCTTCTCCCAATTAAGTGCAATTGTAGATGGTCCACCGCCAAGATTACCTGACGATAAGTTTAGTGAGGAAGCACAGGACTTTGTATCTCTTTGTCTACAAAAGATTCCAGAAAGAAGGCCGAACTATGCCAATTTGAGTGAACATCCTTGGTTAGTGAAGTATCGCCAGGTTGATGTGGAGATGGGTGAATATATACTGCAACGATTGAAAATTAGAAGCAGGATTCTTGCTGAAAAAGGCGCTGATGGTCTCCACCGAACTGTTCCGGCATTACATAGAGGCGGATTGTAATATCAAAAATTGGAAAGAAATCGCACTTGTAGGGGGAGTATCTTACTTTCAAAGGATATTGAAGGAGGGTACTGTAACAGATTACATGATACATTTTTATTCTTAATAAGAATTTTAACTAATGAACAATTTTATGACTAGACTTTATTCCATTATGTTTCATTATTTTTTTTTTTTATTCGAATGCTTCTTTGGTTTCAATTAAAAAAATAGCTTTTTAATCAACACGAGTTGTCCCTATTGTTGATTCAAGATAATGGAGCAGACAAAAGAAAAGCAAAATGAATTAGGAATCATAAGAAATTCGGTGAAAACAAGTCAAGTTCAAATAAAACATTAATTTATTGTTGTTGTTTTTAAAGTATAACCTACTCTTTGATGGCAACGGTTGGTTTATCATTTTTTGAAGAGATAAAGGAAAAAAAGAAAATGAAGGCCGGACAAATAAGGGTGATCTTAACGTGAGAATATACAGAGTTGCTAATAATTTTTTTTTTTTTCATCTTTTACACTTTATAGAAAAGCATTTGTGAATAGATCTATACCTTTTTGAATCTAAACAAATTTATAACGTACGTAGTTGATGTTATAATTTTTATATATATATGGACTTAACTGAAACTGAAAAGGTTTTAAAAGGTTGCACAGTATGTTCATTACGTATGAAACCTGAACTGTGCTTTGTGCAGTTATCTTTCAATAAATCATATCCTTTAAACACTAACTTAGCAAGATTGTTTGTTTTTTATTATATTTCTATTTTCATTCACTTTAATGTTTTGGTGTTTTCTTCCATCTAAAGGATATGCAGAAAAGGAAATTTCAAGGCAACTGAAGGAAAAAACGATGGAAAAAAAAAATCAATCATGGATATTAGTTAGGCCTACAAATTTGTACGGATTCAAAAAGTTGGATTTGATTAACAGCGCGTATATTCCGGATTTATCAGGCAGTTCTAGGTGTTATATTCTGGTCATATTATCAGATTGCGCATCCGGACTACTCGCAATTCTTTTGGGTGGAATTCAGGAAGGAAAAAACTGGTTGAAGTCGTTTATTTCATCAAGAAACGCCAGAATCCTTCAGTAGGATTTCGGCTGTTTTCACACAAGATATAGCATCACAAACTATCGTTTCATTACATCGTTTATTAGTGGTTGTTGAAGCAGGGATCTAATTATTTCTGCAGACGATTGTAATCAAACGTACATTTGTCATTGGTAAACAAAAGCTGACGCCTATTTTAAATTCATCAAAGATTTGCATATATTCATTTCAACTTAAGTTACGGTGTTTTCCCTCTGTTTACCATAAGATTATAATAACATAAAGTACAAAGTAGCATGGAATTAAGAAGGCGACTAAGTAGGGTACAAACTCTTACTCCTTTCCAATTTTCATACAAGAAAACTTTTGGTCATAAATTTAGAGATGTCATAGCTCAAAGCGGTCATTATCTCAAGCCTATCCAAAGATATGTCTTCCCCAATTTTATCGCCGTTCATTACTTTTACATCATTTCAATGACAATACTGGCTTCCATATTAATGTATCCTGTACGAAATCACAAATATATTGATATCCTCTTTCTTTCAGCAGGTGCTACTACTCAGGGCGGGTTAAACACCATTGATGTTAATGCATTAACATTATACCAACAAATAATAATTTACATCATTTGCAATCTATGCACTCCTATCGCTATCCATGGCGCTCTAGCATTTGTAAGATTATATTGGTTTGAGAGACATTTTGATAATATCAGGGACACTTCAAAAAGAAACTATAAAATGAGAAGAACAAAGACTATATTAGAAAGACAGAAAACGGCTAGAACACTTTCAAGATTAAGGACGAATACAACGCAGACGAAGCATCGGGCTCCCAGTAGTCCTAATACAAACGATAACTTTCAAGAAAAGCTATTTAGTGGTGAACTTATCAATAGGGATGAACAAAACTCTGTAAATAGCGAAGAGGAAATAAATGATGACAATAGTCAAAGTTCTACTGTCAACACTAACTCAAAGTTTGAAACAGATATTAAAAGGAATGGTAAATCAGTCTTGCAAAAATCTAGTAAGTCTAGCAATGCAACTATTCCTAACACAGCGCAAGAAAATGCTGGGAAATATATAGATAGACCCACCATTTTCAATAACTCAAAGCCTGGCAAACCAGCAAACAACCCTGGAGAGAGATTTAAGAGACGAAGGTCTAAGGATATTTCACCTCAGGATATGTACAGATCTATCATGATGCTTCAAGATAAGCACAACCAACACGACCATATAGAGGAAGAAGATGGTCCGGCTTTAGTGGTTGGATCGCCCATTGACAGAGACGTTGACAGAGCTAAAGGTATTAATAAGACAAGATCGCCTTTAATGCCCCATAAATCCACGGTCCGCATGAGTCCTATACAAGATACAAGTTACAGTGAGGAGGAGGACAATATTGATAACATATCCGAAACAAACGACAATAGTGAATATTCAGCATCAGAAAGCAATAATTCAAATGCCATCGAATCCAGCATCGATGCACAGTCGAGTAGAGAAACACAATCCGAACAATCCAATAATGTCAATAGAACAGAAACCTCTCCTAAGTCATTGCGTTTGAACATCAATAATAACAGAAATAGTTCTTCTGAAGATTCAACCAGATATGCCAATAACAATTCAATGAGCAATGAAGACGACGAGGCTAGTATCGATTACGATAATGATGATGGTATGATTAGCGAAAATAACTATCAATCAAACTCTTCTGATGAGAGTTCTAAACATAATAACATTAACTCCGGTGCTATTAATAATTCAGAATCAACCAACAACTCAGAAGTGGAGAACCTGAATTTCTTGGACGGGACAGAAAGATCCGAAGACCAAAAATATAATGAAAATGGTGACGATAAAAGTAACCACATTACCTTCGGATCTAATGTCGAAAATAACTCCCCTTCAAAGACGGATGAACCTAAAATTCAGTTCAACATCACCGAACCGCCACGAAAGAGGAAACTTCCTCCTAACCATGAATATTCTTCACCAAATAAACTAACATATGGAACGCACAAGAGGAACACGAGTAATTCATTCCTGAAACAGTTTAAAAGTAAAAAAATACGACATAAGTTAAAGAGAAGATTATCAGGTGGTGCAATTGATAGATTAGAAAATTGGGAGAGGGCGAAGGGAAAACACAGAACGAAGGAAATGCATAATAGTGGCAATATTCAGGACAGTAGTGATAACGGGGATAACGGGGATAACGGTGAAGATTACTTTGCAGATAACGAGAGCGATGAAGATAGAAACATCCTTGACAAAACATCTAGTGGAAATCTTGAAAGATCTGCGACATATGATTTTATATCACCAAAAGACTTGGACAAGTTAGCACAAGAGCCGACCTTTCAAAAAATGGTTTATAAAAACTGGAAACAGAGCCATAGAAAGGACAAGAAGCGTAGAAAAAGTCTTTGGAACAAGAGATTTGAAGGCGTCAATCCTAATTTCTTCTCTGGTCAGGAAAATGACAATGAATTGCTGAACGATAACGATGTTGATAATCAGTACAATAACGGTAACGAGCAAGACAAGTCGTACACTTTGGATGAGAATACGAATCTTCATTTTGATGAGGGTATGGCTGACGATAATTATTTTGGGATGAATATGGACTATGCTCCCCATAACAACACTTTCTCGCGGACGATGAGCGCAAATTATTTATCATGGCAGCCAACAATTGGCCGTAATTCTCTTTTTGTTGATTTATCTAAATCACAGAAGGAAGAATTAGGAGGTGTTGAATATCGTTCTACTAAGTTATTATGTAAAATCCTAGTAGCCTATTATGTTGGTTTTCATATCATGGTTTTCGTGATGTTAGTTCCGTGGATCACTAATAAGCCACATTATAAGGGCATAGTAAGGGATGATGGCGTTACACCAGCGTGGTGGGGATTTTTCACAGCTATGAGTTCCTTTAACGATTTAGGATTGACCTTGACTCCTGATTCCATGTCGTCCTTCTCTACAGCAATATATCCTCAAATTGTGATGATTTGGTTTATCATTATTGGTAATACTGGGTTTCCAGTTCTTCTTCGATTTATCATCTGGGTCCTCTACAAATTTGCACCAGATTTATCGCAACAACAAGAAAGTCTAGGATTTTTATTGGACCATCCTCGTCGCTGTTTCACATTATTATTTCCAAGTGCGGCTACCTGGTGGCTACTCATCATCCTGTTGGCCTTGAATATAACTGATTGGATTTTATTTATCATTCTGGATTTTCGTAACATAACGGTGAAGGGTCTTTCAAAGGGGCACCGGGTCCTCATTGGTTTGTTCCAAGCTGTCACAACAAGGACGGCCGGATTTAGTATTGTTAATATTAGTTTATTGAATGCGGCCATCCAGGTTTCATACATGATTATGATGTATGTGTCTGTCCTTCCAGTTGCCATTTCCATACGTAGAACCAATGTCTACGAAGAGCAATCTCTGGGGTTATATGGTAAAGAAATGGAGGATGATAGTTCAAGTGAATCGGAAACAGACGAAGGTAGCTCTGATGCTGAAACAATTGGCGCTACTAGGGATAGCGATGATGAAGAGGGCAGCATGGACTCTCAATATTATGCGAGTACCAATCATTTTAAGAACGAAAGCGATGAGAGTTCCTCGAATGAGGGTAGTAGTAATTCAACTCCAAAGGACAGGGCTGCTAAGAACACCAATACTAAGCATAAAAAGAAGAAGAGAAAAAGAAACAGAGACAAAAATAAGAAAGAAGGAAAGAAATCCTTCATCGTGGCGCATTTGATGAGGCAATTGACTTTTGATATCTGGTACGTTTTCCTGGGTGTCTTTATAATATGCATTTGTGAGAACCACCATATCCAAGACCTGACCAAGCCGGGGTTCAATATCTTTGCTGTGATATTCGAGTGTGTCAGTGCTTACGGTACGGTGGGTTTATCGCTTGGGTATACAGACACAAATCAATCCTTTTCCGCCCAGTTCAATACGATGGCGAAATTGATCATTATCGCGCTACTAATCAGAGGCAGAAACAGAGGCTTGCCATACACCCTCGATCGCGCCATTATTCTTCCAAGTGACAGGTTGGAACGTATCGACCACATAGAAGATCTCGCCTTGAAGAGAGCAGGCGGCGTTCAAAAACTACGCAAGAACAAAAAGAAACATAGTTTCGACCGCAGGGCTATCAAGTGGCTCAAGAAAGGTGGAAAATCACTGCTATACCCAAACAAAGTTTTATAGAATTTTTATTATTTATTTTTATGTACAGCCATAGACACTTCGTTGTGAATATATTTTGAAGAAAACCATTCTATAATGTTAAACTTTATAGAATAGTTGTTTAATGTTAATTGTCCCGAACAAAATAAAATGTCCCTGGACTGGGACAAAGTCGAAATTAGGGCTACGTAAAGTCCAAGGACATATTTCCTAAAACGGCTGTCGCACACAGTACGAATACCAAGAACAAGAAATGTCCGCCGGAAAATGAAAAATTTTCCGATGGAGTTAAGAAAAATACGCAGCTGATTCAAAAATTGAAAAAATTGAAAAAAATTTTTTTTTTCAATCTGTGAAAAAAAATTAGTATAAATAGTTAAAAAATATTCTTGAAGCTCATCTCGATCAAATCCAAGAGTTCCATTCCAGTTTGGATTTATTCTATTTTGCAAAGTTTAAAAGAAGCATCGTTTCTTATAATTTATTCGTTACTGGAAGGTCAGTATGTTTATACTTTCCGCAATTTATTTTTCTTTTCCTACTTAGTATCTTTGTAAAATTAAAAATCTTAAAATAGAACAAGTAAAGGCTTTTTTCTTCTTACTGTATCGATTAGCTTTAATTGTGCAGTTATCCTTCAAAAGTTTACGCAGTATGTTATCTGTCTAGAAAAATAGGTGTTTTTTTATTCATTCTTCCAAAGCACAGTCATCTCAATCATAGCCATTTTCAGCGGGAAATTTGATTTTGCTGCAGGCACTTTCTTTTCCCATTTTTACTTAAATTGCCAAAAATCGATGAGCTTAAGAGCAAAAAAAAAAAAATTTTTTTTTTTTATTGAAGATGATTCATGTAATTAGACAAAAAGAATAACTCTTTACTAACTCATTACCAGAAATCATAAACAACATAAAGCTTAAATACGGCATTTGGTTTTGATCAAACTTTAATTCCACATTTTTCTTTCTCTTTTTAGGCAAGTGAAAAGAATAGAAAAGAATAAATAAAAAGGCATTACTGCAAAAAGGGTTCATTCAAGGAACTTAATACTTCGATAAAAGTACAATAATCGACGGAACAAAGAGCAGATTCTAAAAATCTTACTCTTAAGATACAAAAAAAACAACAAATTAGTTGAAATTTTTGTCTGGTTGACTCGTTTTCTGGTGGTAGAGAAAACATTTTAACTTACAAAAAAATACAACCCCATCCTTTTACTTTCTAAAAAAACAAAAAACCAAGCAAGCAAAAATGTCCGAACCTATTGCGCCAATTACTCCACCCATGGAGACCACTGGCGACCGTTTGGTTACTCTGGAACTCAAAGATGGCCTAACAATGCAAGGTTATTCTTTCGGTGCTGAGAAATCCGCTGCCGGTGAATTAGTTTTCCAAACCGGTATGGTAGGTTATCCTGAATCCCTTACCGATCCTTCTTATGAGGGCCAAATCCTGGTCATTACCTATCCGTTGGTTGGTAACTATGGTGTCCCGGATTTTAACTTGAGAGACGAAATCGTTGAGGCCTTGCCAAGATACTTTGAGAGTAACAGAATCCATGTCGCTGGTTTGGTTATTTCTCATTACACCGAGGAATACTCTCACTGGTTAGCCGAGTCTTCCCTTGGCCAATGGTTGAAGAAAGAAGGTGTTCCAGCTGTCTACGGTGTCGACACCAGAGCATTGACGAAGCACCTGAGAGAGTCCGGTTCCATGCTTGGTAGATTAGCTCTACAAAAAGATGGCGCCGATTTATCTTTGGCGTCTTCACCAGAATGGCAATCAGCCTTCAACTTACCAGAATGGGTTGATCCAAATGTCGATAATTTGGTTGAGAAGGTTTCTTTGAAAAAACCGCAGTTATATACCCCACCAACTGACAACAAATACGTCAAGATACAAAAGGGACCCGATGGCAAGACTATCAGGATCGTGGCCATCGATGTCGGTATGAAATATAACCAGATCCGTTGTTTTGTTAAGAGAGGTGTTGAATTGTTAGTTGTTCCATGGGACTACGATTTTACCAAGGAAGAATATGACGGTCTTTTCATTTCCAACGGTCCTGGTGATCCATCTGTCATGGATGAATTGGCTGGTCGTCTAACTAGGGCTCTAGAAAGTAAGAAGACTCCAATATTTGGTATTTGTCTTGGTCACCAATTATTGGCCAGAGCTTCTGGTGCTTCTACATTAAAATTGAAATTTGGTAACCGTGGTCACAACATTCCATGTACTTCAACTATTAGTGGCCGTTGTTACATCACATCTCAAAACCATGGTTACGCTGTCAATGTTGATACTTTAACTCCAGGCTGGAAGGCTTTGTTTACGAATGCCAATGACGGCTCCAATGAAGGTATCTATCACACTGAACTACCTTACTTTTCAGTTCAATTCCATCCAGAATCTACCCCAGGTCCAAGAGACACTGAATTTTTGTTTGATGTCTTTATTCAGTCCATTTTGGATCATAAGTCATCCGGTGTATTGAAGCAAGTTGCATTTCCAGGTGGCACTCTTGAGGATAACCAAAAAGCTCACCCAAGAGCTGACGCCAAAAAGGTTTTGGTTCTTGGTTCTGGTGGTCTTTCTATTGGTCAAGCAGGTGAGTTCGACTACTCTGGTTCTCAAGCTATCAAAGCGCTGAAGGAAGAAGGTATTTACACCATCTTGATTAATCCAAATATTGCTACTATTCAAACTTCAAAGGGTCTGGCTGATAAGGTCTATTTCTTACCAGTAACTGCTGAATTTGTCAGAAAGGTTATATTACATGAAAGGCCAGATGCTATTTACGTTACCTTTGGTGGTCAAACTGCATTATCCGTCGGTATCGAAATGAAAGATGAATTTGAAAGTCTTGGTGTTAAGGTTCTTGGTACTCCAATTGATACCATTATTACTACCGAAGATCGTGAGTTGTTTTCTAATGCCATTGACGAGATCAATGAAAAGTGTGCTAAATCTCAGGCAGCAAACTCTGTTGAGGAAGCTCTCGCTGCCGTCAAAGATATCGGTTTCCCAGTTATTATTCGTGCTGCTTATGCTCTTGGTGGTCTAGGTTCTGGTTTCGCCAATAACGAAAAGGAATTAATAGACCTTTGTAATGTCGCGTTTGCTTCATCTCCTCAAGTTTTGGTTGAAAGATCTATGAAAGGTTGGAAAGAGGTCGAATATGAAGTTGTTCGTGATGCTTTTGATAACTGTATTACAGTCTGTAACATGGAAAACTTTGATCCTTTGGGTATCCATACCGGTGACTCCATTGTGGTTGCGCCATCACAAACCCTTTCTGATGAAGATTACAATATGTTGAGGACTACGGCAGTTAACGTCATCAGACATTTAGGTGTTGTTGGTGAATGTAACATCCAATATGCATTGAATCCAACCTCCAAGGAATACTGTATTATTGAAGTTAATGCTCGTCTTTCTCGTTCTTCTGCACTAGCTTCTAAGGCCACTGGTTACCCATTAGCATATACCGCTGCTAAGCTAGGTTTGAATATCCCATTGAATGATGTTAAGAACTCCGTTACCAAGTCTACATGTGCTTGTTTCGAACCTTCACTGGATTATTGTGTTGTTAAGATGCCAAGGTGGGATTTAAAGAAGTTTACTAGGGTTTCCACAGAATTATCTTCGTCCATGAAATCTGTCGGTGAAGTCATGAGTATTGGTAGAACCTTCGAAGAAGCTATTCAAAAGGCTATTAGATCAACCGAATATTCTAACCTAGGATTCAACTCTACTGAACTAGAGATAGACATTGATTACGAATTGAAAAACCCATCAGACTTGCGTATTTTTGCTATCGCCAATGCCTTCGATAAATTGGGCTACTCAGTCGATAAAGTCTGGGAAATGACCAATATCGATAAGTGGTTTTTGAACAAGCTTTACGATTTAACCAAATTTGCTGCAAAGGTTACCACCTGTGGTGGGATTGAGAACCTTTCCTCAACAGTTTTAAGACAGGCCAAACAACTTGGTTTTGATGACAGACAGATTGCCTCCTTTACCAATTCCAATGAGGTTGCTATACGTCGTTTGAGAAAGGAGTTTGGTATTGTTCCATTTGTTAAACAGATCGATACCGTTGCAGCAGAGTTCCCAGCTTTCACTAACTATCTATACATGACTTACAATGCAGCTACCCATGACGTCAAGTTTGATGATCATGGTGTAATGGTTCTTGGTTCTGGTGTTTATCGTATCGGTTCTTCTGTGGAGTTTGATTGGTGTGCCGTTACTGCTGTTAGAACTCTATGTGCAAATAAAATCAAAACAATTATGATTAATTATAATCCAGAAACTGTTTCTACCGATTATGATGAAGCCGATAGGCTATACTTTGAAACCATTAACCTAGAAAGAGTCTTGGATATATACGAAGCTGAATCTTCAAACGGTGTTGTTGTTTCTATGGGTGGCCAAACCTCAAATAATATTGCAATATCACTACACCGTGAAAACGTCAAAATCTTAGGTACCTCCCCAGATATGATTGACTCGGCTGAAAACCGTTACAAATTCTCTCGTATGTTGGATCAAATTGGTGTTGATCAACCTGCTTGGAAGGAATTAACCTCCATGGATGAAGCGGAAGGGTTCGCAGAGAAGGTTGGTTATCCAGTTCTTGTGCGTCCTTCTTATGTGTTATCGGGTGCAGCTATGAATACTGTTTATTCAAGAAATGACTTGGAATCTTACCTAAATCAGGCTGTTGAAGTCTCTCGTGAGTATCCTGTTGTTATTACAAAGTATATTGAAAATGCAAAAGAAATCGAGATGGACGCTGTTGCACGTAATGGTGAACTAGTTATGCATGTCGTATCAGAACATGTAGAAAATGCTGGTGTCCATTCCGGTGATGCCACTCTGATTGTTCCACCTCAAGATCTAGCTGCTGAAACCGTTAACAGAATTGTTGTTGCAACAGCCAAAATCGGTAAGGCTTTAAAGATTACCGGTCCATACAATATCCAGTTTATTGCTAAGGATAACGAGATTAAGGTTATTGAGTGTAACGTTCGTGCGTCCCGTTCCTTCCCATTTATTTCTAAGGTTGTCGGTGTCAACTTGATCGAATTGGCTACGAAGGCGATCATGGGCATTCCATTTACCCCGTATCCTGTTGAAAAGCTGCCAGATGACTATGTTGCTGTAAAGGTCCCACAATTTTCATTCCCAAGGTTAGCGGGTGCTGATCCCGTACTTGGTGTTGAGATGGCTTCTACTGGTGAAGTCGCCACTTTTGGGCATTCTAAACAAGAAGCCTATTTAAAATCTTTACTGGCTACAGGTTTCAAACTTCCAAAGAAGAATATTTTGTTGTCGGTCGGTTCCTATAAAGAAAAGATGGAACTTCTTCCATCTGTTCGTAAGTTGTATGATTTAGGATTTAAGCTATTCGCGACAGCAGGTACTGCGGACTTTTTAACTGAACATGGTCTTGCTGTGCAATATTTGGAAGTACTAAACGATGAGGATACTGAGAAAAAAGAATATTCTCTGACTCAGCATTTAGCAAATAATGAAATTGATTTGTACATCAATTTACCATCTGCCAATAGATTCCGTCGTCCTGCATCTTATGTCTCCAAGGGTTACAGAACCCGTCGTATGGCTGTTGACTATTCAGTTCCTTTAGTAACAAATGTTAAATGTGCAAAGCTATTGATCGATGCCATCGCGATGGATATAGACCTTACTGTTTCCGAACGTGATGCACAAACATCTCACAGAACGGTAACTATGCCGGGCTTGATTAATATTACAACATATGTTCCTAATATTACCAACGTTGTTGATGGTCCAGATGAACTGAAAGAAACTAGTCGTCTATTTTTGGAATCTGGTTTCACATTCTGTCAATTGATGCCAAGGGCAGGTAGAGGACCTGTTGTGAATGACCAGGCATCTTTGAAGGTGGCCAATTCTGTTGCAACAAACAGCTCTCATACCAACTTTGCATTCACAGTTGCAGGCACAGCACACAATGTTGAACACATTTCGTCAACATCAGCCCAAGCAAATGCCTTATTTCTTCCTATGCATGAATTAAAGGATAAGGTCTCGACTATATCTGAACTACTAAAAAACTGGCCAAAGACTAAGCCAGTTATTGCCGAGGCTAAGACAGCAGATTTGGCTTCAGTTTTACTATTGGCTTCATTACAAGACAGACCAATTCATATTACTGGTGTTTCTAAGAAGGAAGATTTATCTTTAATTATGACAGTTAAAGAAAAGGATTCAAGAGTTACCTGTGACATTAACGTCTATTCTCTGTTTGTTACCCAGGAGAACTGGCCGGAAGCGATGTTCCTTCCTGATGAGGACGATTTAGAATTTTTCTGGGAGAATCTCGAGTATATTGATGTCTTCAGTATCGGTTCCCTTCCAACTCAGTTGGCTGAAATCACCGGCAATAAGGTCGATATTGGTTTAGGTATCAAGGATGCCCTACCATTGCTTCTTTCTGCCGTTGAGGAAGGCAAATTATCGGTTGAAGATATTATTGAGAAGTTCCACGACAACCCTGCTAGAATTTTCAATATTCCAAAACAAGAATCTTTGGTTGAACTCGATTTGGATTTCTCTTTCACTAATAAAAAGAGATGGACACCACACTCGACACTTGCCCTACGTGGTGGTGTTGAACGTGTGATCATCAATGGCGAGACTGAAGTGTTGAGTGGTGAACTGGTTGTTCCTGAACCAAAGGGTTCGCTAGTCATGAAGAAGGGTACTTCACCATCGGTTCCAGAATCAACACCAACTGTAACTACCACTGTTAACAGACGTTTTTCGTTGTCTGAAATGGACGTCGATTCCGCAGAAAATGCCATTCCAGATGCGCCAATTCAACAAAAATTAATGTCTTCTAAACCACCACGAGAATTGACGGCACCCAGTGCTATTCAAAACTTGATTCGTGGAAATAACCCATTCCAAGGCAGGCACATCTTATCCATTAAGCAATTTGGTCGTTCAGATTTCCATGCTCTTTTCGCTGTCGCTCAGGAATTACGAGCTGCAGTAGCTCGCGAAGGTGTATTGGATCTAATGAGAGGTCACGTAATTACTACAATTTTCTACGAACCTTCTACACGTACGTGTTCATCCTTTATTGCTGCCATGGAGCGTTTGGGTGGTAGGGTAGTTAACATAAATCCAAATGTTTCTTCCGTCAAGAAGGGTGAAACTTTACAAGATACCATTAGAACTTTAGCTTGTTACACGGATGCTATCGTGATGCGTCATTCTGAGGAAATGTCCGTTCATATTGCCGCTAAGTACTCTCCCGTCCCAATCATTAACGGGGGTAATGGTTCTCGTGAGCACCCAACACAAGCTTTCTTAGATTTGTTTACAATCCGTGAGGAAATAGGTACTGTAAATGGTATTACTGTAACATTTATGGGTGACTTAAAGCATGGCAGAACAGTTCACTCCCTTTGCCGTTTGTTGATGCACTATCAGGTTGTCATTAATTTGGTTTCTCCACCAGAATTAAGACTACCAGAAACTTTGAAGCAGGAATTAAGAGAAAAGGGATTGTTGGGCACTGAAAGCATCGCATTGAGCCCAGAAATTATTTCTAAGTCTGATGTCTTGTACTGTACTAGAGTCCAAGAAGAAAGATTTAATAGCGTGGAAGAATACGAGCGTTTGAAGGATTTCTACATAGTCGATAATAAGATTTTGGCGCATGCCAAGCAAAATATGGCTGTTATGCACCCGCTGCCTCGTGTAAACGAAATTAAGGAGGAAGTTGATTATGATCATCGTGCTGCTTATTTCAGAGAAATGAAGTATGGTCTATACGTTAGAATGGCATTGTTGGCGATGGTGCTAGGTGTGGAAAACAGTTAGAAAATGAAAATATTCAATATCTCAAGAACAGTTAAAGGGATTAGTTCAACATGACACTTGAGAAAATATTGCATATTCTTTATTCTTTCATTCTTTATTATCTCAAAATAAGCTGAAATATGAATACATGGATGGGATGATGATATCTACCACAAACCATTATCCCGTACTGTGTATAGCTTGCCAAATATTTCAACTCAGATCGTACTTTTACTATGATTAAAATTAATAACGGTAATAATAAAGAAATGGACAACGAAGTATGGCACGTTTTATTTATCTTTACTAATTATCTTCTTTTCCCCCCAGTTCGGAATATTTAAAGTGTCAATTAACTTATATCTAATTCATTAACAAAATAAAAATAAACTAAATAATTATATTTAATAGAAATAAAATCATCATAACACTAATTGATAGTAAATTTGCATTTATACCTTTCGTCTGATTATTATTTATAGATTCAATGATTGTTCTTTTCTAAAATGTTATTTGAGTTAAAACGGCTGATTTAAAAAAAAATTAATCAGCGACGAACATGGAGTGCCTTAATCTTCATATTATAGGTTATATATGGCAGTTTAGGTACAAGGGTTAATAACCAGACTAAATTAGTACAGAATTATGCAAAATGCAATGCAGGATGCTGTCGAGGAACTTTAACCAGTCGGTGCGCTGTTTACATACTGGAGTTGTTGCTTTTCAGTACATACAGCAAAGCAGGAGCAGTATACCTATAGACACTTGGTTGAAAAATAGTAATAAGAGACTAGATGATAGACAAAATCAGAAGAGGTTAAATCGAAATCAAAGGGAAAATAGAAGTCACCAAAAATCTAGGACGCCAAGGATTGTAACATGGAGTACGGGGTCAGAGAGGGCAAAAGAAGCTGCTAATAGTGTTCTTCGCAAGATATTTGAAGTTAACCCTAAAGGAAACATCAGATATCTAAATGACGAAGGTAAGGTGGAGGAAACAAATATAAGGTCGTTTGCGAAGGGGATGAATCTGGACAACCAAGGATTGAACATCGTTAGTATAATTAAAAATGAGAAGGAGCGTGAACCATTACCGTTTGTAAAAATAGTAGATAGCGCAACGGCCTTAAGGAAATACTCCGATTATCTAGCCGAAAAAAAAGTGGATGAACTGAAAGCCATGGGTTTAATGCCCAAGAAACTTATAGCAAAAGATAAAAACTCCTCAGATGATAACTTGAAACATATTAAGATTTCGTGGAACATAAAAGAAGATGACCTGGCAAAACAAAAGGCTCATGATATTACTACTATGCTAAAAAAAGGAAACAAGGTAAACTTGTACCTTGCCGATAGAGATGATATCAGTGCAAAAAACTGGATGGAAAACTTCGAAAATATGAACTCTAATGGATTCGTAAAAAAAATCAAGAACAATGAGGTTGCAATGCGTGAATCAGTAATTGCAAAATTAAAAGAAATCTCAGAAGAATATGCCATTGAGCCAGCAATTGAAGGATCAGTTCTGTCAAAAATGGTTATAAAGCTGACACCAAAGCCTTCAGCTGTTAGTAAAGATATAAAGGCATTGAAGGAGGAGAAAAAAAGGAGGCGTTTGGAAAAGATGCAGAAGAGGTTACAAAAGCTACATGAAAAAAATAACGATGAATAATGATCTAATTTCTACACTTTGTTTTATCCTCTTCATTAAATAATGATTCAATGTAAATAGTTTCAATTTCGTATAATTAAGATATAAAAGTTTATTTCAAATATTTCCATCAACCGACAGAGTAATTCTAGGGTCATCTCACTCTTCGGATAACATAAATTATATCTACCAAGTCCATTGGGCTCATCTCGTCTAATGTATATTCAGGAACAGTGATAGCAGGTTCGCTATTTGAAAACAATGTTAGTGAGATGACATCTCCTCTTACATATTATAGGAATACCTCCTATTAAGTCAAGGTAAAAATGTGCATCAGAAAATAGAACCATTTGATGCTATGTCACTGATTAATTTAAGCAAACCATCTTCTGTGTGTTAATCTACCTATGCCACGAATAACCGAGAACTGATGAATAAGTAACACCGTATAAAAATGCCATTAGTGGTAATGATAAGTCCATATTTTTAAATGATTCGTGTGAGTATTCAATAGTAATTTAGGAGGAAATGAGGACCTTATGTAAATTGGACAAATTCAAGCCAAAAATATATGAAGGAGCCCAAGAGATATTAGGGTTTGAAAAATGTTAGATATGACGCATGAAGTGCCAATAATTGCAAAAGTAAAATTTCAATCAAATAACCTCTGTACAATTAATGTAACTAAGAACGTTTGGTTAATGATAACTGCTAAAGAGGCCAAAGAATTTAGGAACGGATTCTAAAATAATAAATGAATATAATTTTAAATGAGATGAAAAAAAACAGTTACATAATAATGAATGACAAAAAGATTCAAATAAAGGCTCAAAAACTAATAAAAAATTAAGAATGGAATGCAAATGCTACTGCCACTTATATAAGAGGCTGGAAAATCGTTATTAGGAGGAACTTGTCAATTTTTCCTCGTCTAGGTGAAAACAAAAAAAAAATTATTTCACTTAATAATGCAATAAGAAGTGTTTTGCAAACTCATAAGCTGTCCATGAGATAGCAGTAGCTGGCATGTTAGCCAATACTCTTGGCTTAACACCGTTCCAAAACCCTCTCCAACCATACACTCTATAAATAGCTTTAGTAGCCTTCTTAAACGTGTCTGCTTTTTTGAACACTTCCAATGACACCTTTTCACTACCTCGGACCTGAAGAGCAGTTTTAATACAGTCTAATGGAGTCGTTATACCAGCACACGCGGCACCACTAATGCCACCACACAGACAATGAATAAAAGGATTATAGGCACCGCCTGGGTTAAAGAACCTTGTAGCTGTATCGTAAATACCAAAGTTAAAAGCTGCAAACGGTATGTTCATCGCCAGTGTAGTTGGGTAGGAGGAGTAAAAGGATTGGAACCCTTCCTTTTTGTATATATTTCGTGCAGTTTCCCAGACTGAGACATTAGTATTCAGTTGAATTCTTTGCTTTATCACATCGAATGGGTTCATCAGCGCATCGGCTGTCACAGTTGCAGTCGCACCTGCAAAGGCAGTCTTGAAAGGATGGTACTTACCTGTACTGCTACTCTCATCAACTAGGGCTGACTTGACCATTTCATAAGTAGCAAAATAAACTGCATGAGCTGGACCAGCTCCTACTAATACAGATTGAACACCCTTCCAAAGGACTAGGGACCCTTCTGAGGCCGATATACTAGAGAGTTGCCTTAGCATAGTCGAAGGAATTGGTTGACCGCCAGTACTGGACACTGCATGCATAGTTTGTAGTCTCGTTTTTAAAGCGTCTAATGGGAAAATCACCGAATGTTCCATGATACCTGCGAAGGCACCCGCCATCAGTTGATGCATCAGTGGTGCATGATCAGGAAGAGCTTCGTAATCTAGTTCAACAGACTCCATCGTAATATCAAGGTTTTATCGACTGCTGGGGGGGAGGGGAAATAATGTCTATTTTTTCTCTGCCGTTTACAAAATATAATATTAATAAAGAATATTATTAGAGATCGAAGGAATCCGGAGAGAACTAACAAATGCACTATCGATACTTTTACGTTTCTTACATGAACAGATCCAAGTGGTAATGACTTTCCTGCAGATATCAGTAATATATACCTAAAGGTCTTTTCAATATTTTGAAAGTAATGATAAGGGGTGTCTGCATCTGCCAAAAAGTATTTCACGATTACTAATTAAGACTTTTGAATAGCACACACACCTTAAAAATGTATAAAAATCACATCAACCCACAGAAAAATCAGTAGACCCCCTCTATGATGTCAAAAAGCTGGAAAAAATTGGCAATAAGAAAAAAAAAGTGTGAGCCGGTGAATATCGCAGATGAAATTTTTATTTTGTAGCCACTGCAACTGCGATGGTCATAATATATTGATGATTAGCAACGAAGGAATTTACTCATACGTACCGGTGTAGGATCATTCTGGTCTTTTTCTCAGTTCTCTTAAAAAATCATTTTTATTTTCACTTTCAGTCATATTAATAATAACAAGTTGTGTCCAGACTATTTCCTTGGAGAATTATAAAAACAAAAAAAAAGATATCGATGAGGAGATAAATATGGGTGAGCAGTATATTTCTTAATGAGAGTTTATAAGTGCACACTGTCTTTATACGTAATAAAAAACGGACAACCTTTTTACGCCCTCTAATACGCCGTAAAGAAATTAAAAGCGATAACGGTCTGTCACGATGTTTAACTAAAGACCCAACGCAATTAATAAGCCTTGTTGGCGCAATCGGTAGCGCGTATGACTCTTAATCATAAGGTTAGGGGTTCGAGCCCCCTACAGGGCTTATTTTAATTTTTTTCTCCTGCTGTCAAGAAAAAAACAGCGAAAATATATTTTTTTTTTTTTCATGTTGAATTCCAGTTACGCAGATAAGAAGTAAATCCTCTGTTTAATCTTCTTTTCTTCTTTTTCTTTCTCTTTTTTCTTTTGTTTCTTTAATATAATATTATCCAAAGGATGTTATCGGTGTTTGAAAGTTCCTTTATTAGCTATGAAACAGGAAATCAGTAACCCATCTCTCTAGTATGTCGAGTTTAACAACCAGAAACTCGGCCGATGTTATGTTGTGGTAATGTCTCTACATGAATAAAAACAAATAAATACATTTTCTCTTTGTAGTGTTGAAAAGAAATATTCTCTTTCTCCCTCGCTCTCAAATAAAAGAACAGAATAACCTCAAAAACAACAACAAAAGACTAGAAGTGATGAAGGACTTCATTATCCAATAACGTAAATCATTATTCTAATCGATGAAGTGATTATGTTGTTCATATTGAACAAGAAGAAAAAAGAAAAGAAACTCGTGTTTCTTTAATGTATGCTCTCAATCAAACACTCTTTATAGTTTGAGGAAAAAATTCTACGCGACTCGGTAATAAGACATAATAATATAGTTGTTACCTATATTTCTTTTCTTTTTGCTTGAAAGTGTTTTCTTATCTATTTTCTATTCGTTGTTTTTCTCTTACAGAGGAGAGCAAGGAGATGTTTTTGAACACCTGCACTACCTTCTTTTTGTTTAATTTTATCTCCTGCTTTCGTTAACAACCTTTGATCTTCAGGAGATAGGAGTTCGAGGCGGAAACACCGGAGTATTCCCTTCTTGTCGTTCCCTCCGCACAAAACAATCAACAAAAAAGGATATGCGTAATTCATAAAAAATTATAATTTCTTTTTTACCTTTTTTCTTTTAGTCTTTTACACTATATGAAATATAGTGTAAAAAGTGCAGCTGAAACTGGCCTCTTTTAACCTTCCATTATCTCTTGCTTCCGATAAAAAAGTGTTGCAATAGCTTCGTCATCAGAAGAAAGAAAGAAGAAAAAAAACTCGATCTGCATTTGAACTGACGTGTCTCCTCTTGATCCAGACAGCTTGATAATAACAGATAATGCTAATGTTGCCTCTTTTTATTATGTAATCATTCCCTTTTTTTACTAAGAACAGTGCAAGTAATTTTTTCTTATCATGAAAAGTTTCCTATATTTTTCTACTACTTACTACTCCATTCATGTAATGAAGTTTACAACATATTGGCGTGTTCCCTCCTTCCTATACTCTACATCCAGTAACAATTTGTTGAACAACAGCTTCATTTATTTATTTATATATTCTCATTTTCTTTTTCATCTTTTAGTATAAGTCCACCTTTGCAGCTTTGATCCGTATTTCTTAACAATTTTCTTTTTTTTTTTTAAAAAAAGAAATATGTATATTAGGATTTACATCACAATGCTGTTTTTACGAATGATGCTCTTGCATTCATCAGATCACAATAAAAAAGATGTAGTTGATCGACCGACAAGTAGCAGTTACATCATCATCTACACACTAACCATGTAAACTCTCTTGTATTGGGGTGGGAGGGGCCTAAAAAAATAAAATTAAATACTAACAAACAAATGTTCTTGAATTTGTTGAATATATCTACATTAAATTATTAAATAAATTTCAGGTATTAAGCGAAAAAGGTAATAAAACAATCGATTTAAAAAAAATTTTTGAAAAAAATAAAAAAGAATGTAAAACAAAAAACACAATTCCTAAAGAAACTAAAACATCAAATAACTTGACATAAGAAAAAAGGCGATTGATAGTATCACAAATTCTTCTCAGTCAATACATTTGTTTTTTGGTTTTAGTTCTTAAAAAGTAATCACAAAGATACTAAAGCGGAGTTGTTGTGCCATACAATCTATCAGCAGTAATCGGGCAAAACACATAAGAATTAAATTAATGTCAAGAGGCCAAGAAAAAAAGAAAAACAGTATCCATCTTTCCAGCTGTTTTCTTTTATTTCTTCAATTGACAAAGAGATATTTATCTCCGTAAATATTCAAATAATGGCTCGCGTGGTGCAATTATGAGAAAATGATTAGTTAGGTGGTCGTAAGCATAAAATAATTTCATTTTTGATTAAAAAAAAAGGAGAGAAGGAAATACAGGTGATAATATTCCGTATGTTATCAAACGTGTATTTTATTGTAATAATAATCGTAAGCGAAGTGAATAAAAATCAGTTCATTTTTTTTGGTTTTTTTGGTTTTTATTCTGTGGATGTGGGAAAAATAATAATAGGTGGTAGATTATGGATGCAATTCTCATATACTGGACGTGGCCTTAGAGAGCTTCTTCCTTTCATGGCATTTCAAATGTCTCAGCATGTTACTCTTAACGTTAAAGGATTTTTTACAGTCTTGCCATGGGCACTTAAAAGGTGTATCGCCGGTGTGGATCAGGTAATGCGTCTTCAACGTGGATGGCCTGGAACAAATCTTACCACAGACGGGGCACTGTTTCCTAAGCTTAGACAATTCATCAATTGCACTTACTGTAGCGCTTGTGCTGCCGTTTTTCGTTTTTGGAGTAGGAGGAGAGTAACTCTTCGATCTCTTTGCAGGCTTCCTCTTCTTTGACGCTTTACTGCTGGTGGTTACGATTTCAGGGGTCACCGTTCGGCTTGATCCGGTTCTCTGGCCCTCGAACACCGTGGGCATCAGAAGCGTCGATGTCGATGTCGACACGGATCTCGAGGAGCATGCGGAAGGTGGCGTTGAGGCCGGGGTCGTCTCAACAACCTGGGAGTTCGGGCTGTTAGAGTAGTTCGATCGCGAGCGGTCCATTATTACGGTGCTGCTGGTACTCATCTGCTGTTGTGGGGGCACGGCCACCATGTTCGAGTGCGGGAAGTCTGGGCTCCCGTTATTAGACGATAGAGAAGGGGTGACTGACCTTGGCGGTGGTACGTAGTAATGGTACTGCGGCGATAGTTTCGCCAAGTGGTTCTGGTGGTAGGACATCTCGGTTGGTGTCGCCAGCATCGGCTGCTGTTGCGCTACGCAGTTGCCCACTATGGCAGAGATCGGAGGCAAGGATATAGCGGCGCCCCCTCGCTCGTTACTTTTCTCGCTGATATTAGGTATGGGTGGCATCTGTCTGTTACGGTTGAGAGCGGGTGCGCCGTAATGGTAGAGACCAGGCATGACCATGTAGTTGTTCATATAGTTTATTTTTATAGTAGTTTAAATAAATAAAAAAATATAAAAAAAAACCTAAAAAATTTTTTTTTCCTTTACTATTATTCTGTTCTTCAGATAACAAACGTTTTATAAAAGTTCAGGTTTAGCTTATATATGGAGTCGTAAGTTTGCTGTTTTTTCTTGTGTGTGTGTGTGTGTTTTTTTTTTTTCAGTGCAGACTTAAGGGAAGTTCTGGGTTCTATATTTCTTAAAGAAAAAAAAACCAAATTTACTATTAAAGGGAAGAAAACCAAAAATAGCTTTTTTCCCATGTACAAGTAGTGGTAGAAGTAGTGGTAGAAGTAGTGGTAGAAGTAGTACTAGAAGCGCAAGCACAAGTACAAATACAAGTAGCCTAGCGAGAACAGTCAGCACAAGGCTACTTGAGAGAGAGAGAGAGAAGACCCTTTTTCCTGTTTGAATTTCCTTGCCCGGGAAATCACTTACTGTGCAGCTGTTTCTGTATTCTCAGGTCTAATGATTGCTGTATAAAGAAAAGAGCAGGTTCGGGAAGGGAAGAAACAAAAAGACAAAAACCACTAAACAACCATGTTACTTTCTTAAAGTTTTTGCTGTTTTGTTTTATTTTTACTTGTTACATGTCACATTTACGTACTATCTTTATTTTATTTCTTGTTTCGTTTCTTTTTTTTCCCGGTTTCTCGATGAATGGGCTTTCTTTCTTTTTTTTTGCTTCACGGTGATCTTCAAGCGCACCCCCCCTGCAGCAACGTCTGTGCATATCACAAGGTGGCTTTTCCGTTTCTTTTTTTCTCGAGAACAAATTTCTCTGTTCCGTTTCCCGAGAGCACGAGATAAAGAAAGAAAAAAAGAAAGAAAGAACCGAAATTGATCAGCACACACAAAACTGTCGTCCCCTTGCCTCGTCCCCGCCCCGCCCCGGGTGTGAAAGCAGCAAGAAAAGGATTTGCTATCCGAAGCGGAGCGCAGTTGCTGCCTGGGGACATTACAGGGGAGGATATGGAACCAAATGTGCTCAGAACTCGATGTATAGAAACATTTCTTTCTTTCTTTCTTTCTTTTTTTTTTGAGGGGAGGGGCGCGCGAAGGTAAAACAGAAAATCTAAAAATAATATTTCTTCTTCCGGGTTCTGCCGATTTCAATGGGGGCCGTCCTCTGTGACGCTGCTATAATGATTTGCAAGAGACCATCAAGCGATGGTCTCACATACAATTTGGTGTACTTCATTGTTGCAAGAAAGACTCCCAGAAATCTAAAAATAAATAAAAAAAAACCATGCATATTTGTGTGCACACAAATATGCACACGAAGAACTCTTTGTAATAACAGCGGGAGGTGGGGAACCCTCTCGCTCCTAGGTTGTTGACACATACCTGCACAGTAGCTAGATCTCCTTCTATGACTTACACAATTAAACGAGAGTAACGGATACGGAAAAGCTTACCCGTTACGGATCCTCTCGGAGGTTCCGCGTGGGGTGAGGGGATGTTGTAAAACGTACATTATCTTTTGCTGATCATTCTCAACATTTTATTTGTGGTTCTTGGTCCATGTCTTGGTCCATGTCTTGGTACATCGATGCATCGATGCACTATATGGGTTTTTTTTGGGGCAAAAGCCAGTGCACAAGCTTTATTTTCCCCTTACAATGGTTTTTCTTTGTCTCTTCAACAGGCACAACCCTTCTCTCAGAAAAAGAAAAGTTTTCGCCGGAGAAAAACGTTAGATTGTTGGTATATGATTGGAAGACGGAAGAAAAATGCGGTTTTAGCCAAGAAACAAGAGTTCTTACATGAAGTCTTGATGCAAATCTATATAATGGATACACCTAAAAATAAAGAATAAAGAAAAGAAAACAGGGGGGGAGGGGGGATTTACCCCATAATCCCCCGAAGCCTCAAGTACAGAAAGATACCTGTATTTTTGGGGGGTATACTGGTATCATTGGTTTGTGCTTTTCACCTTTTAATAGAATAGTCTCTACATTCCTCATGTGTCTCGTAAAACCGCATTTTCTTACTAAAAGGGCAAGTTCCCCGAGTTTTCAATTTTTTTTGCCTGGGCAAACGAAATACGGATCGGCTCCTTTTGTAACCTGGATGAACACGTAGAGTGTAATAATATATCATAATCTCCCTCAGTTTTACGTTTCTTTCTTTTGTATTGCAACATTGCAATAATGCAATGTTGTATTGTTGCATTGCTCTCACGCCATTGTTGCATGCATAATCGTTATTAACCTTTTTTTTCTTTTTCTTCCGAATTTAAAAAGGCAATCTAATCTTTTTTTTTTTCAACTTGCCGAAGAACAGTACGGAGGCGGAATGGTTTCTTTTTCTTTTTGCTTCCGCGATTTGACTTCTGCTCGTGCCTTTTTTTTCTTTTTTCCTTTGGGCAAAAATGTGCCATTTCACACTACAAGGGCAATCGGCGTTAATCTGTTTATTCCCATGGCCATGCTGAAAAAAAAAAAAAAAAGAAAATAATAGAAATCTGATGCGGTCAATCGTCACCAGGA
>CAPT01000103.1:0-84293 GCA_001039675.1 Nakaseomyces delphensis CBS 2170
GTGTCGTACTACTATATATATATATATATATATATATATATTTCAATTCGAGAAAGATGTCATGGCTTGTTAATGTCGAAAACAACGACTCCATGTGAAAATTATAAGAAACAGAGTAAGGTAATACACATTTTTTTTACAGATAAACTACGAATGTTGCACAGGATCAGTCGAAAGATGGTGATAAATTGACGACAGCATTGTGAACCTGAAAGGTTCCTAGTCGAGTATTTGTATGGGATACAAAAGGTTCTTCATCATTTGTTACAACAATTTTTAAATAAGTTGAAATAGTTTTTTTTCACTTACATTAAGTTTACTAGCTTCCTAAGCTAATAAACTAGAGCAAGTACTAGTAGCCATACTAGATAGAGATACATGGGTGCTTAGGGTGCTTTTCTCACAAGAGTACACTTTGAGAAAGGTGGTAAAGTATCAAAAAACCAATTTGTTTATATACGTTTACTTTTTCCTTTGCAGAGAGAAAAATTTTTCTTTTCGTTGTGGATCACATATCGATTAGGGCTTTGATTAACAGTTCTACGTGTGTATATATATATATAGGCTACAGCAAAAACACTTATTTATTGGATCAGTCCCGAAAGATGGTGTATTTTAAGTAGACAACATCGTATCTTTTAGAAAACACTAGTCACTTTAATAAAGCTGTCGAAAAAATCGACGGTTTGTCATCACTTTCCAATAAAAAAGGACAAGATAAAAAGCTATATACCTTACTCTTTGAACATGTGCACTCACAGAAAACAAAGATTAAGCCTTGCCGGTTTCTTTCATGTCCAGCAACCTGAACATATTAGAAAGGAGAGAAGAATAATGAAATATTCCTCACTTTATATAGAAAAAAAAATTTCTTGTACCAAAAAAAAATAAAAAAAAAATATTTCTCGTTGATTATCACATAATGGAGTTAGGGTTTTCTTCTTTTCTTTTTCTTCTTCATTGAATACCGAACACTTTGTTGTAGGCATCAGCCTGGAACGGTTGCGGCCGGTCTGGTGCGAACGTGTCCCGAAGCGACGACACGAGCCTGCTGATCAGGTTGTTCCGCTCCCACCACGGCAAGGGTGCCAGCCCGTCCATGTCGAGGTCTTCCTTTGAGACCATCGGGATGGTGATAAACCACGAGATCCACAGCACGGCAACAATCACGGATACCTTGGTGAGCATGGACTTGTTCTTGCGTTCCCCCCGGTTTTTTGTCGGGGCGAGCGGCGGCGGCGCCGACTGGACCCTTTCTCGGAGTTCCCGGATCATGCTGTTCTGCTCTTGTAACTTGGCCTGCAGTTCTTGCAGAAACGTCCCGTGTCTCACGTGTGTCTGCGTCTGTGATTTCGTCGCATTGGCATTGGCATTGGCGTTCGCATTGGCGTTGGCATTTTTCTCCTGCAGCGACAGCTCGTACTCGCGGCTCAGGGACTCGTATTTCTCCTTGTACAATTGTAGACTGGTATTCAATTGCGCTAGGATCCTCTCGCGGTCCTGGATCAGCTTGTCTTTGGTCTCCACCTCTTTTTTCATGGACTGCAGCTGCAGCTCCAGGCTCTTGTATTTTTTATTCAAGCGGCGAGGAGTGGTCGCTGCAGACCCCTCTGCTGTCGTTGTTGTTGTTGTTGTTGCGGCATTCGGGACAGACGGTTTAACCGCGTTTCGAAACAAACGTGCCCTGGGACTAGGGCTCTCCGGGGCAGGACCCACACGTAGTTTTTCCACGAAATCCGCCGGAACGCCATGCGTACCTTCAAACACTCTCTTCACTACATCTTCAAACGGCGTCCCCACCAGCTTGGCAAACATATCTCTGAAACCGTTCTTATACACCTTGTAATACGGACTCTCCTCACCAAACGTGTCCAGCACATGCATGAAAACCTGCCCCAGCAGCGGAAACTTGAGCAGCCGCCTGAACTCGCCGCTGCTCAGCTGCCGTATAGTATCCTCACACTGCATCACGAACTTCGCCATGTCCCGAGCATAGATGAACCCGCCATCGGAATCCATACCACGCCACACCTTCTCAAACAACAGCGCAGCAACATCGACGTCCATTATCACAATCGCCTTTCTTATACACAAAACAACAAGGGGCAACCCTAACGATCTGCGATTGGGTTCTTGATATGGGTTCTTGATATCTTTCAGCTGTCGATCTTGGTCTGATCGTAAGTGTTACAGTTTCCAATAAAATAGTTTCGCATTACCCGCAGGTTTATTTATCCCCGTTACAAAAAAAATTAAAATGAAATATAAAAATTATATTAAAATTTCGACAATGCAAACAAACCTCATGACAATGGGACCAGTTTGAACACTACTAGTATCCATTTCCAGCGGCATCCAAGTACCTGGGAAGATCCCTGCCACGATAGACGTTAAAAGGGTCAAGGGGAAACACAAGAAAGACGTTGTTGTCGTTTATTTCATTGGAAGTATACGGAAAGTTGTACAAAATATAAAAATATAAAAAAAAGGAAACAAGAACATGGAGAAGAACGAGTTATTGCATGACGGGCTGCTGGATGAGACTGAGATTGAAGATATGTTGATCAATCCTTTGTTTGCGCCATCGCCAGCGGAACATCACGGCGTCACAGGAGCCGATGATGGGGACGTTGAGGACATTATCAATCCCTCCATTGACCCTTTGGTTACGCCGCAGAAGGACGCCAGCGCCGACAATAAAGTTGTGAGTGTTATACGGAAGAACTATAATGGCAACCAGACGCTGAAGGATGATAATAGAAGCTTCAGAGGGCAATACCATGACCTCTTCGACGAGTACAATAATAATAACAATAACAATAATAATAATAATAATAATGGAATCAATACTCACGACTTTGATGAAACGAATATTGATAAAGACGTAGATAACAACCAGGAGCTGTACTCCTCACATTTACTCCGCGGTGCGTTGGCGTCGCCACAGCACAAGCAGCCACGACTGGTGTCGTATAATAATGATGGCAACGGCAGCTCGGCCAACACGCAGATACAACAACATGACAATACCGGCAGCAGCAGTGGTAACACATTATCGACTAATAATAACCGGGGAAGGTTTCAGAACAAGACCAGGCCTGCGTTTGTGAACAAAGTATGGAGCATGATCAACGATCCCGCAAACTCGCATTTAATCCAGTGGTCGGATGATGGGTTATCGCTAATTGTAACGCATAGAGAACAGTTTGTGCATGAGATCCTCCCGAAGTATTTCAAGCACTCTAATTTTGCATCGTTTGTCAGACAACTGAACATGTACGGATGGCACAAAGTGCAGGATGTGAAATCTGGGTCAATCCAGAGCAGCTCCGATGATAGATGGCAATTCGAAAATGAGTTTTTTATAAAAGGACGGGAAGATCTGTTGAATAACATTGTGCGACAAAAGGGTACCTCAGCGAACCAAAATGGGAATGGTCTCGGGAATGGTGGTATACACGGCAACATTAATATCAATAACGGTAACCAATTGAGAAGTCTTCCGAACTTGAATGGAACTACGCTAAGGCTAATGAACGAGGCTGGTATGGGAAATAACGTGGATGTCTCAGCGATCCTGGGCGAGTTAGAACAGATCAAGTTCAACCAATTAGCATTGTCCAAGGACCTTATGCGTATCAGTAAGGACAATGAGTTACTATGGAAAGAGAACATGATGGCTCGAGAGAGGCATAGGACCCAGCAGCAAGCGTTGGAGAAGATATTCAAATTTTTGCGTACAGTTGTCCCACACGCAGACCAAAAACTGTTGATGGACGCGACCGCGGCAGCGAACGGCGTTGGAGAAAACCACCACCACGCTGCTGGGGGGTCACCAGGTGGGTACGACAGCCAGCGGTTCGAAGGTGACATGGGCACGTTGTTCGATGTGGACCACATGGGCGCGGCAGACGACGAGATGAGTAAACGGCGCAGTCGGTACCTGTTGAAGAACAGAAGCATGAGCAGCGGAAGCGCAGGAGAGAACACTGCAACAACCACGCCTGGCATCCTACATGATAAACACTACGATAGCAGCGGCCGGATATCCGAAATACCATTTGAAGAAGAGGAAGAAGGAGAAGAGGCGGAGAAGGACAGTCCTAGTGTAGAAGAAGTTGCATCCGCAGAACAGGAGTTCCATGCCTTGAAAGCGAACCTCCACGAGCAAGAGGCACGCCTCAAACACCTGGAACAGCTAGTGGAGACGTCGCAACAGAGCGACACAAGACCAACAGACGCACAGGCCAGCGCTGCTCTCTCGCAGACAATTACAACCCCGCAAGGTATTCCGTCACCGCAACATAACAGTATCATGACTCCGCTAGATATACCTCACTTTGACATCTCAGACTATCTCAACAGCTCGCAGGCACAAACACCAATCACCACCGACGTTCCCGACGACGAGAACCCGCCAAAGAGAAGGAGAACATGATAAATAAGCATTATAATATTGTTATAATGTTATAATGTTATGATTATTATCACTGTGGACTGGCGGAGCAGGTGACTATTAAAGAAATATTTCAGAGAGTATAACACACAGTTTTCTACGTCAGAAAAGGCCGCACGAAAAAGGAATTGCACCCAGTAAAAATTTTTTTTTTTTTTTTTTTTTTTTCAAATTTTGAATTTTTATTTCAATTTTGAACAAATATTGATGAAATATTGAAGGAATATGTCATATAGTCCTCTGTGTTGAACTTGTGTCTAGTAAGAACTTTGACAGCTGTACGACCTACTGTGATATATGGCAAGAAAAATTTTTTTCTATCCTGTCAACGAGAAACATTAGTTGCATATAAGGCTTGCAAAAGCAAAGGTACTGAAGATACTAGAAAAGGTACTTGAAAAGATACTACAAAAAGGTACTAGAAAAGATACTAAGGAAACGGGTATTTTTGGATTGGAATTACCAGTGATACTTCATATTTAAAAGAATAAAAAGGAGAAAAACTCCCTTTTTTGTTCTTCTTTAAATCTCAAAGAATTATCACGATAACGACGTTGATTATATAATTGTCCGGTGATAGCTTATTTTGTTTGGAATAAGTTGTCTCAAAGAACCTTTCAGGGCAGATCGAGAAACAAGGAGAAGCTAGGGAAAGAGAGAGAGATAAGGAGAGAGAGAGAGTAAGAGCAAATGCACCCATGAATGCAGACCAACTTATATATTTGGATTCAGTTCCCAATTTCGAAGACAAGAACGATATCAAACCATGGCTGCAAAAGATATTTTACCCGCAAGGCATAGAATTGGTGATAGAGAGGTCAGATAATTTGAAGGTGGTGTTCAAGTGTAAAGCTGCCAAACGTGGCAGGAGGTCATTGCAGGACCTGACGCCGGAGGAGAAGCGGACACAAGAAGAGCTGGCCAGGGAGCACGAGAAGAAGAGGAAGAACAGTAAACGGAGTGTTTCCAAGTTCAACCACTGCCCATTCAGGGTCCGCGCGACGTACTCTTTAAAACGGAAGAAATGGAGTATAGTGGTGCTAAACAATACGCATTCTCACGCACTGAAGTTTAATGCCGATTCCGAGGAGTATAAGAAGTTTAAAGAGCGACTGCGAAACGATAACGACGTAGAGGCGATAAAGAAATTCGATGAGCTCGAGTACAGGACGCGCAACAACTTGCCACTGCCAACGGCAATTATCCCTTGTGATTGTGGTTTGACCAATGAAGTTAAGAGCTTTGACGTGGTTCTCCCAAAGACGAATACCGTAACTAAGAATACAAGTGACGATGACAACAACGATGGTTTAAATTACTCCGATGTCTCTGATGAATCCCTGAAAAGGGAGCTGAAGGATGAGGACGAAGAGAACTGTACATTTTTGTCGAATTTGAAAAGGTCAAGCGCGGTCTTTAAGAAGGGAAAACAACCGAAACGACTCAAACCAAGAAGCTCACAGTCTAGTAATTCAGATGTCTTGCGCAAGAACCTGCTGCTTAAGGCAAACCAGATATATAATAGTGACTCGACTTTGAACTCCCCGATCCAGGATTCATTCACCGACATGTTTAATGATAACGTTACCTTGATCACTACACCAGAGCTTTCTATGGGTACGTCTACAGTCACAACCACGACAGCAAGTGCTAACGACTATAGTCGTCACGACAGCGATGCAAGTCAGCAAGAAGACAAAAATAATCTCAACGATTTCATTGATGATCCGTTTACACTAGGGGTATCAGGTTCAGGTCTGGACTTCCAGCCTTTTACGGTATCAAACTCGAGTAATGCTGTAACAGACTTAAACGAGATTGATTTTACAAATATCTTCTCTAAGTCCTTTAACACTGGCGCTCCTAACAGAAATGGGTTTTCATCTATAAATACTGTACCCCCACATGCTCACAACACTAAAAATAGTGCAGATACAAGTGTGGCGCAAACGACTCCACATGTCCCGTTGAAGAATGCATATGATGGCCTTGATGACTGTTGGTCAATATTCTTTTCACCGAATAATCATAATGACGACGAGTCACCTTTCGATATATCACCGCCATCACCCAAAATGAATGATGGTTTTTTCAAACACGAGGATATTATGAATGATAGCTCGCGTTATCAACATCATACTCCAAAGGACTCAATATATTATCAGCCTGCGCCCACGAACAGACTGGAACAAGGAATGAATAATGACCCATTGTTTGATAAACTTCTCAACAAAGAGATCACTACCCTGAGTGAACTTACCGATATAAAGACTATCAGCGGTACATCGATTGAACCAATGATTGGAAATAGTGATTATACAGAACCCAATTCTAGTGGTAACGAATCGTGTTCCTTGGACATGCACCGTTCAGTGAACGAGGGTTTCCCAAAGCTAGAAGATGACCACGTTATTTAAGAGAATCGGTGTGTTGAACAATTTTGTTAACTTTATCTTTACGTATCACCGAAAGCAAATATTGATGAGAAACCGAGGGTTGATATGTCAACTATTTTCTTACTAATTAAATCCTACTTTTATATATTTGTAAATATCCAATGAAATTTATTTCCCCTCTCTACAAGCTCCAAAATTATCAGGTCAAATGGGTGCTATATAAACCTGTCTGAGTTCATTGTCTATAATGATATATTACATTTTGGTTTTAATTTAGAGAAATAAAAAACGAGCCTTTTCACACAAGCAGTAGAGGAGGGAACGGAATTAGATTACATTAAGTTTTTGCTTGTTATTATTGTTTTTTGTTTTTTTTCATTCAAATTGAGTTCTTTTATTCTTCTGGTCTGAGGTGAAGATATGAGAACATGCTAAACAAACGAAGAAAAGAACCATACTGGTATCTTTCCTCCTCTGCTGCGATTGAAAGAACACATTCTCCCTGGAATGACACTTCGGACACTCGCGATCAGACCTCGGAAGCGTTGGGTCAGAGCCGATGTCCTGCACCACACCGGCGGTCTCACCAATATTGGTAATCAATTCGTGACGGTACACCAATGGTGAACCTGCCTCTTCAATATAAGAACACGTACGACATTCAAAAAGAAGCCTATTATTCTCCTTATCCTCACGAGGATACAGCATATTGTTACAGTCTCGACAGAAACGGAAGGTAGTCATTATGTATATGATATGATGTTTGTAGTATACAGAAATTTCCCTGCACTGTATTATTCCCCTTTAAATTTTTAGTTCTTATGGTTTCATAGACCCCCAAGAGTATATCCAGATAATGATAAAGTTCTTGACTCGGTTTAAAGTGTTTAAACAGTCAGTTTCGAAGCAGTTCACTCACTTATTGTCTTACCCAATCCGTCCCAACTATTCAATATCAGCTTCAAAAAACATTTCATTAACGTTTTTTGTTTTTTTCACCATTTTTTTTATTCGACAAAAAAAAATAAAAAAAAATATAAAACAAAAAAGACGAAGCTACTCCCCGTCCCCAATCGAAGTAACAAGACTGATATTTTCACAGCGCTACTCATTTGAACTCAGTCAGCATTGAATTCAAGAATATCTTCAAGAAGCCCCACTACCAAATATACAAATTTAAAGAATATGATGTCGTTACGTATTGTCGCCAGAAGTTCTGTCCCTCGTGCCTCTAGACTGGCCAGACCTGTATTCAGTCGTCTCAACAGTGTTGCTACTCCTGCTAGCGAGACCCCAGTCGACCCTAAGATAAGTAAGATTGTGGACGATATTTCTAAGCTGACGTTGCTTGAGACTGCTTCTCTTGTCACTGAACTGAAGCAAAAATTGAACATTGCCGACATTTCGTTCCCTGCTGCGGCAGCCGCACCAGCAGGTGCTGCTGCAGGTGCTGCTGCCCCTGCAGCTGAGGAGGCTGAGGAGGCCAAACCAGAAGAGAAGACTGTTTTTAGTATCAAACTTGAATCCTTCGATGCCAAGACTAAGGCTAAGATCATCAAAGAGATCAAGGGTCTGCTGGGTCTTTCCTTAGTTGAGGCCAAGAAATTCGTGGAGGCTGCTCCAAAGATCTTGAAGGAGAACGTTGCTAAAGAGGATGCTGACAAGATAAAGACCACATTGGAAGGGCTGGGTGCTAAGGTATCCTTGGAATAGGGTGGCCATTCTTTAAATGTCCAATTCCTGTATAAAAAACAAACAAACAAACAAACACATTGGGGGAAGAAAGCTGCCTTGAGAGAAGGAAAAAAATGAAATGTATAAAAGTACCGATGAAGTCCTATGTTTTCTCTTGTAAATAACTCTACTTGACTTATTTCAATCGCTTTATTCCTTTTTATTGTTGAAAGAAAAGCGCACCTACAGTTTTTGATTGCATTATATTCCTTACCTTTGTTTTACATATTGACTCCTATAAATAAAAATAAATATTAAAAGAATATTGTAGATCAACTCAAACTCAGGATAAAAATACAATAACAGCAGGTATTCTGTAAAAAAAAATCACATTATTTTGTTATACACAAATAGAAAAGACAGAAATTGAATGGAGAATACTTGAACCCCAAGCGACGTTAGATGAATTAGTGCTGTAACCACATACAACTATATATTCAACAGGACTCAAGCCGTGGTTTTTATGATCTTGCGCCCATTAAACAATGGGATTCTGACTTGACGAAATTCTAATTAGAATAATATTATAGTAAAAATAAAGATGCTTCAATTTAATATATTAGTAATTATTTACTTTTCTTTATAAATTTATTACTATTTTTGAACTGATAGTTAGGTAGTATAAGTCGAAAAAAAAAAACAGTAAAGGAGATATATCAATTAATCCAGTTAAAAGAGGAAGAAACCTCTAGAAGATGCAGAAAAAATAAAATTAAAATGCTATCAGAACCTATATTCTTTTTCCAAATTACTACTTACGGTGTCTAAGATAGGAAGCAGTAGCACAAGTCCGTTGACTTTCACAAAATATCGTGCGCATTTATTTATTAATATATATCCGATATTTCATATTGAGCCATTCTGGACTTATGCTTATGTTCTTTTTCCATTATCCTTTTGGACAAGAAACTCATTATGAATTATCTGTAGTTTCAAGCTAGGCATTTCTGGGCTTGTCCGACAAGGTAGAGAGAATGAGGCAGCAAAGTCAGTGCAGATAAAAAAAGCAATTAAGAACCGCATTCATAGCCATATATTATCACCGTCTGATGGCTTTTGATTTTGTGCTGATAAGTTTTGGGGTTGGATTTGCCCTTGTCCTTGTTGTTGCTGCTGCTGCTGAATGTTTGGAGGATAATGCGTTGCTCTTGTGACTGGCTCTTGCTGTGGAACAAATTGGCCCTGAGTTTCTTTCCGCTGTCTTTGAAGTAGAGGTTCTGGTCCCTGTGGAGATATTTGTTCTTGTGTCATATCATTAGGTGCCATCGGTTGCATTTGGCCTTGTTGTTGTGGTTGACCTTGCTGTTGCTTCAAGTTCTCCATCCCTTTATCAATGGCACTTAAAAGCTCAGGGGGTAGAGATGCAGCTGCATTGCTATTTTGCGTTGTCTGCTGTTTAATTTCTTCTGGGGTTGGGTAATGTTTATCGTCATTCCTGCAGTAGTGGAAGTGGCTGGCAAATTTTTTCATCGCTAACAGCTTTACCCTATTGAACGAATCATTCTTGCTGTCTTTGCTTGTGGCTGTATTGTTGTTATTCGTGTTGCCTTCGTTGGTATTATCTACATTACCTGACACGGTGGTGGTATCCACCATTAATATATCTTTTTGCTTCTCGACCATAGCCTTGGTGTACCTTAGCATCGTCCAGTCAAAGAGATGATCATTGTGATACTCCAGTTTAATACTTAGGTCTTTGAATAGCCTAGCCAGATACAGGTAATCCGGCCTTTCGTCGAACTTCAAGTTTCTACAGTAGTTCATGTACTCGGAGAATTCCAGTGGCAGACCAGCACACAGTGTCTCGATGCTGATACATAGTTTCTTCTCCAGGATACGGTCATATTTCTGCTTCTTTGTGGTAGCTTTCAAACCTTGCCATGGCAAAGACCCCTTGCAGAAATAGATCAACATGTACCCGAGCGATTCGAGGTCATCTCTTCTACTCTGTTCAATACCCAGGTGCGTGTTAACACTAGCGTAACGCGCAGTACCAGTTAGGGACTTGTTTTCCCTGTAAGGGATGTGACGGTGCGTGTTGAAGTCCCTGTATTTTTTTGACAAACCAAAATCAATAACGTGCACAGTGGACCCGCGACGACCAACACCCATCAAAAAGTTGTCTGGTTTGATATCCCTATGTATGAAAGACCTGCCGTGTATATATTGAACGCGGCAAATCATCTGCAATGCCAGCATTATCACCGTCTTGAAAGAGAACTTCCTGTGGCAGTAGTTGAACAGGTCCTCGAGCGATGGGCCCAGAAGGTCAATAACCATCGCGTTGTACTCGCCTTCACGCCCAAACCAACGGATAAATGGAATTCCTACCCCGCCACTCAGGTACTTGTAGACACGAGACTCATAGTCCAGCTGCGGATGTCTCGACCGAATAGACTCCAGTTTAATCGCAACCTCCTCGCCGCTAATCAAGTTCGTCCCGTGGTAAATATCACCAAAAGAACCACTCCCAATCTTTCTACCAATCCGAAACTTCCTCCCAACGCGTAAATCCATTATATTTATATTTATTATTATTATTATTCACGTCGGTCCTTACTTTATTTATTCTTCCTTTCCCCGTGTGGTATTCTTTTTGCTGGTTACTTGTTGTTGGTCTTCCCTCACTACTTCACAACTATAACCTCCTATTGTTTTTTTGTTTGTGTTTTATTTATTATTGTTCGTTGTATTTTGCCCAAATAAAAAGAACTATCTCTTAATCAAGAAAGGTTGTCGATTAAAATGGGGTTAAAAAGGTAAGTGCTTTTAGACATTTTCTAATAATGAATAATTTTTTTTTTATTTCAAAACACAAAAAAGGAAATTTTGGTGCCCAACAACACAAAAAAAAAAATTCATAAAAAAAAAAAAAAAAAAAAAAAATTTTTTTATTTTTTGAGAAAAAAAAAAATTCTTGTCTCGTCGAACGTGTTATTGCACGTGACAACGTCACGTGGTGGTTTCGTTTTAAATGTTTCAATATAATAGTTAACGTAATTGTGCATGTGACTTATGATCACGTGACATTGTCACGTGATCATTACGTTCAAAATGTGATTTTCAATTTTTTTATTTTTTTTTTTTCTGTTTCAGAAAGTTTTTTAGCCGCCGACGAAAAAAAGTATTAGTTTTATTTTTTATTTTTATTTCTTATTATAATACTATATAATACTTTTCCAAGATCTGTATAAAAAAAAAACAATATTAAATAGTATAACCACAAAGTATTCCAACTATTCTTTTTTTTCCCTTTTTTTTTGTACTATATCTTTTCCATCCTGAAAACAAATACACAAAAACAAACAATAAACGAGGGAAGTTCCCGAAGATAATGTTACCTGTGGTTCTTGCTTTACTTAGTCCTGTTGCCGCGATAGTGGAAGAAGTTGAATGTCCGCGAGGCCCGCTAGTGCGCAGCGGGAACAGGCTCTGTTCCGAGGAAGTGGTCTACCTGAGCAGGAAATCGGTGAACAACAGGGCGTGTCTGTCCCGGCACCTCGACACAGAAGACGAAACCAATATCCTGGAGTCCACCAAAACTGATACCGATACTATTCTTAATGACCTGCCACGCGTGGGTATAGCGCTCTCAGGCGGCGGGTACAGGTCTATGCTGACCAGCACCGGGTTTCTGCGAGGGCTGCACGAGGACCTCGGGTTACTGGACTACGCAGACTACATCGCGGGGGTCTCAGGTGGCAGCTGGAGCGTGATGGATCTCATTATCACGGGGTTTGATACAGACAAAATGCTACAACATTGGGACCTCAATAACAGCCTGCTTCCGGGGATCCCAGAGATAGACGTCACTGACGATGATTTGATTGTAAGCTCCACCAATACGAACAGCCTCCAGAAACGTGACGAGAACACACCTACACCGCCAGTGCTATTCACCACTCTGCTCAAACTGAAACAGTTCCTGTTCCAGAACAATAACGGCTCGACGGCACTCGCCTCTGGGCGGTTATTTGACAAACTGAACAGTTTCAAAGAGAACATTGAATTCTATATCGATCTGCATTTGAAAGTGCGACCAAAGAAGATGCAAGGGTTTCCAGTCTCATTTACTGATTATTGGGGCCAATCACTGATGAAGAACACAAATACCCATGATATCACAATGCATAAGGCTGTTACCCAAAGCAGGAAATTCAGGAGTTACAAGGCACCAATTCCAATAATTGTGGCTGCCAGCAGAAATGGACCCCGCAAAAATGTAATATTCGAGTTTACTCCTTGGGAGTTTGGGTCCTGGGACCCACAAATCCAGTTATTCGCAAAGATCCAATATCTGGGATCAAGAATCGTGAATGGTACCGCCTTGAAGTGTTTCCACGGATTGGATCAACTGGGGTTCATTGCAGCAACTTCCTCTTCAGTTTTCAATAATGCACTGGTTTATGTGTGGCAGCTGGTTTCAAGGTCATCCACTGAGGCAATAAAGGCAGTCAAGACGGTAATGTCAATATTTGGTCTAGGCTCCAATTACCAGGTGGATGTTCTGAACGATGAGGTTGAACCTGGACTGGATACCGATTATGCAGTTTACAGACACAACCCCTTTTATCAGTACGATCAAGGTAAAAGAGACCCCAATTTTACAGGACCTGATCACATTTATCTCGTTGACGGAGGTGAGGATGGCGAAAACATCCCTTTACGCCCGCTAATCCAAAGGCATGTTGATGTTGCGTTTATGTTAGATGTAAGCTCTGACGTAGACAACTATGCTAATGGAGATAAACTACGAAATGTTCTGAAGCAAGTACAGTTACAGCATGGTATAAAGTACAAACTTCCATCGTCACTAGGCAATAATGTAACAATCATAGGCTGTCATTTTTCAACAAAGGACAGAATTGCTCCACCGATACTAATATACCATGCAAATCATCCACAGTACAACATGACAAACACCTCGACATTCAAAATGACATACACTAAGAACGAGATAGAAATTCTGACGACGCACGGAAAAAATTTGGCATCCAACTACAACGATCCCGATTACTACTCATGTCTAAAATGCATCTTGATCAAGAGATCACTAGACAGGTCAAATACTAAACCCTCTCAATATTGTAATATGTGCTACAAACAGTATTGTTCTTCATGATAAAAAAAAAATAGGGAAAGCTGATTAAAAGGGGGGTGTACACCAGATGATATAGAATTGATATGTTGAAATCATTACAAGATCTTTAAGAAAAACTTTATCTTTCGGTATAAATCATGTTTTCTTCGTTTCCGCTGTCATTCCATTTCTATTTTTGTTCCTCGCAAAAGAAAAAAAAAGGGAATGAAAAAAAAAAATAATTTCGAAAAAGTCAATTTGGGATGTTATTAATAGAACTTGGGTAAAGGAGGATTAAAGTAAATAAAAAAACACTAAGGAACGAAAAGGCACCAAAAAAAACTACACCAAATGAAGGTAAGCACTATTTTGTATGCTGGTATTTTAGGTATTGCATTAGGTCATGGTTCCAACGAGGATGTGAACGTGGAGGTTGCGAAACCACCAAAGGGAGTTGAGTGGGAGGTTTGGCACATGGAGCAAGAACACGAGTTGAAGTCTTATACCCCTGAGCAGTTTTTTGCATTACATGATATAAAAAAGAAAGGCTACTGGGATGAGACTGATATACTTTCGTTATATGGCTTGAACCGCGGGGAAGTTGTTGGTGCTGGTGATGGTATGGGTGAGCATGACAACTCTGAGATGATTGATGAGGTTACAGCTAAGAAAGTTGTGAAGCTCATTTTAAATCTAGTAGATGTAGATGATGACTCTAAGATCATGAAGGAGGAATATCTGAAATTTGCTAAGAAGGGTAATAAGTTTCCTGATCTCGGTGTTGGTGTAGGTCACCACTCTGATTTTGAGCACGAATACGAGATCCACCACTGGAATAAATATCATAAGGATAATGACGAGTATGTGAAAAATGTTCACAAAGAGGATATTGAACACGAACTGCTTCACCATGAACACGAAATTGAGCACGAGGAGAAACAGCAGAGAGGTGCGTCGAGAGGAACTGTAATTACTGATGATGAATTAGAAGCTAGGATTGAGCTAAAAAACATCCCGGAGAAATTCAAGAATGGTTACTTTTAAAAACTCTACATAAGTATATGTCTTCTAGTTTCGTTGTTGTTTTTATTGATATCGTTTCTTGATAAAGTCTTGTTCATCCATGATTATATTGAAAAAAGAAATAGAGGGAAAAGAAAAAGATAGGGTTTTACGATATCATTCTTATCATTATATAAGCGCATTATATTATATTTTTAATTTTAGTTTATTTCATATTTGAGTTTTTTTCCTTTTCGTTATTACTTAACAAGTAGAAGCTATCTTATCCAGTATTTGAGCTAATGTCTCGTTTTCTATGTTCTCCCCTTCAATTGTATGACATTTAATGCCTTTTTTGACCAAATGAGGTTCATTCATCTTGATCTCTCCCTTTGATAGATAGACAATATCAGTGAAAAAATCATTCCAATCTAAGTTCTTGGAGTTTGAAGTTCTATGAATCCCCTTGTGTTTCCTGTAGGTGATAATTGCCCTAATCATGGAGTCCACTAGCATTTTTATATAAGCTGAACCTGACATGAAAAAGGTTTCTCTATCGTATTTATTGTTTACGAGGAGCACTTTCTTCAATCCTGTTGTCTCAGAGATCACATCGGCAATATTCCCCAGTATGATAATCGGCAATAAACTTGTCATCAGTGAGCCAATTGAGTAAACCAAAAGATCTGCCTTTTTGATCTTCGATACAACTCTTGGATTGCCAAAGGGTCTGATCTCTTCGCCATAGGGATTGATGTACAATATCCGCTTTATTGGTGCCGGTAGAGTGCAATCATCCATCTTATCGAAATTGATCTGTGATTCCTTCAATGCCGGCAAGATGTAGATAGGGTTGGCAAATTCCTCTTCTTCAATATCTGTCTCTCTGCCATCCTTAGAGTCTAACATCTCAGCGAGATCAGAGGGGCTTTCGCTTGGTTTTCCAGATTCAGAGTCGTTGTTAATAAGCTGCACAAACTTTTCTTTCATAACTACAGAGGGCGTTGTTGATCCATCATTAGACTCTGCTTCTGAGGTAGTCAGCTTCATTTTTTTAATTCTTCGAGTTTCATTTGCAGTCGGTGGTCTGTTAACTGGTTTCGAAGGGTGGCTGATCTGCGATTGGCCAGTGATTACCTCCCCGTTCAACAGTAACGCAGATATGTGATGTGTATGGTTGGTATTAATACATGGCACGACGTTTAAATGAGAGCTGCATCTGCCGATTCTCAGCATAAGTCCGATGGACGCATCGAGAGAACCGAGAAACAAGCGTACACCAGTCAGAAACAAGTTACCGATAGAAGCCCGCTCGAAGTGGAATGGATTGGAGTTCTTACTTTTCTTCAGCAACTCCGATTGCAAATGGATCAAGAACGGTCTGCAGATATCACGCGACTCTGCGGGCATACCGTTCCATACTTCGTGAGTGCCTTCAACCACACGATTCCACTCTAATTTCGCCTCCACGGGGTCGGTGGGCAGCCGGAACCCAAAAGCCTGCGCCATACCTTGGTCCTGGATCAGCCGCACAATCCTAGACCGTATGTCGCCGACAGCAGGGCCACCCAGTACCCTTAATATCTCACTGGTTGACCCACCATTGTCTGAAATAGGCAGCACGTAGGTTAAATCATCCCCTTTATCAATTGATATCTTATTGAAGCCCGGCGTCAGGGAGTTAGTTGCAGTGCCCCCAGAGAAGACAACAACTTTCATTTATATTATTATACTTTTTTATTTTGTTTAAATAAGGAAAATATGTATAATGTTTTCGTAGCCATATTGTTTTATATTAAATTGAAGGGTCCTCCCCCATATGATAACTTCTGAATGAAAAAAAAAAAAAGACAAAAGCTTTTTCTATAAATAAACACCTTTAAAATAAATAAAAAGCTGTTCTGTACGAGCCTTTCTTCGCATAGGCACCGCGCAAAAGAAAAGACAAATTAAAGTTTATAGTTTCCTGCATTCTTTTCCTGGAAGAAAAATGTTTGAATTTTCCTGCAGAGGTTTCTTAGTTCACTTTTCTTTTTTGAAACTCTTTTAACTTTTCGCGTCGGGAATTTTTGTTCACTTTTCTTTTTTGTAGTTAAAAATCGTAAATCATATATTATGCGTATGTTTCTGTGCACGTCCACAGAAACATGAGTACAAAATATAATGCGCCGCCGTGCATTGGATTGCTACGGTGCATACTGTGTGGTAACCAATGTACGTAGAAAAGTAAAAACACATAATATTTTTTCTTTCTTTCTTTTTTCTTTACATAAAAAAATTTTTTTTTTTTTTCACTTACGTTTAATCTTTTCAACATCAATTTATATATTTTATACTTTGATTTAAATGTTTCAGTTGTTATGTTAATGTAATGTTATAAACCCTCTCTCAGAAAAGCAAAAAAGATAACAAAAAAAAAAAATGGTTAAAGCTGTAATTTTCACCGACTTCGACGGCACTGTTACCAAACAGGACTCTAATGATTACTTGACGGATACTCTTGGTTTCGGTAAAGAGGAGAGATTGAAGGTTTTTGAAGGGGTTCTGGACGGCACCAAATCGTTCAGACAAGGGTTTATGGAGATGTTGGAGTCTATCAAGACGCCGTTCCCAGAGTGTGTCGAGATTTTGGAGGACAAGATTGAGCTGGATTCTGGGTTCAAGGACACCTTCCACTGGTCTCTGGAGAACAATGTCCCCATTGTCGTTGTATCCAGCGGCATGAAGCCGATTATCAAGGATCTGTTGACTAAGATGGTCGGTGAGGATTCCATCCACAAGCTGGACATTGTCTCCAATGGTGTCGACATAAAGGACAACCAGGAGTGGGAAATAGTCTACAAAGACGAGACACCATTCGGCCACGACAAATCCAGAACCATCAACGCTTATAAGAAGCAATTTGAGGCCGACCTGAAAGACGGAGAGAGACCAGTATACTTCTACTGCGGTGACGGTGTCTCTGATCTAAGTGCCGCCAAAGAGTGCGACCTGTTGTTCGCCAAGAGGGGCAAGGATCTGGTCACCTTCTGTAAAAAACAGAACGTTCCATACCACGAATTCGACAGTTTTGCCGACATCCTGGCGAGAATGAAGGAGGTCCTTGCCGGTGAGAAGACCGTCACTGAGCTGATGCAAAACTAAAGAAAATCTGAAAAAAGAAAAGAATTATATATAATGAAATGTATGAAATAATGATACTATAAATACTATTTCTCATCATAGAGATGAATGCTTGCAAAACTACAATATATATTGTGATTATGTATTGGTTGCTGTCTGTTGTTGTTGTGTTTTTCTTAAAGTTCCGGAGTTAATCTTTTTAAAGGCCGGGAGATATTGGGAATAATTTCTCCCCTTCCTCCAACGATAGTAAGATATATAAAGACAAACCATATTTTCAGAAATAGATCAACGATTTGTAGTCATGTATCTATATTTTGAAGGTCTACAAAACTAGATACACATAAAATATGAAAGTCAAGGTGGAGAATCCCATTGTGGAGATGGACGGTGACGAGATGACGAGAGTCATCTGGAGTCTGGTGAAGGAGAAGCTCATTATCCCATATTTAGATATTGATTTGAAGTATTACGATTTATCCATACAACATCGGGATGAAACTAAGGACAAAGTGACTGAGGACGCGGCATATGCGACTTTACGGTACGGTGTCGCGGTCAAATGCGCCACTATCACACCTGATGAGGCCAGGATGAAAGAATTTCATTTGAAGAAAATGTGGAAGTCACCTAACGGTACAATTAGAAACATTCTGGGCGGAACTGTTTTCCGCGAACCTATCATTATTCCAAAAATACCAAGACTAGTACCCAGTTGGGAGAAACCTATTATCATTGGAAGGCACGCATTTGGTGATCAGTACAAGGCTTCGGATAGTGTGATTAAGGGGCCAGGGAAATTAGAGCTAGTCTTTACTCCGGAGTCTGGGGAACCAACTTGTATCGAGGTGTATGATTTCAAGTCCCCAGGCGTGGCGTTGGCGATGTACAATACAGACGAATCTATCGAAGGTTTTGCAAGGGCGTCGTTTGAGCTGGCACTCAAACGGAGAATGCCACTGTATTTCACCACGAAAAATACCATTCTAAAGAAGTATGATGGTACTTTCAAAGATATTTTCCAAAAATTATATGATGATGACTACAAAGATCAATTCAAGGAAATGGATATCTGGTACGAGCACAGACTTATCGATGATATGGTAGCGCAGATGATCAAGTCCAAGGGCGGGTTCATTGTTGCTATGAAGAACTACGATGGCGATGTGCAATCAGACATAGTAGCACAAGGATTTGGTTCTCTGGGGTTGATGACCTCTACGTTGATTACTCCAGACGGCAAAATATTTGAGAGTGAAGCCGCACACGGAACGGTCACAAGACATTACAGAATGCACCAGCAGGGGAAAGAAACGTCTACCAATTCCATTGCGACTATATTTGCTTGGTCTCAAGGCATAATTCAAAGAGGTAAGCTGGACAAAACACCGCAGGTATCATTATTCGGTGAAATTCTTGAGAAATCAACCATTGACACTGTCCAAATTGATGGTATAATGACAAAGGACCTATCAATGTTACTGGGAAAGACAGAACGAAAAGATTACGCAAACACCGAACAGTTTATTGACGCAGTGGCCAGAAGACTGAAGAAAGAATTCAGAAGACATTTCAACACAAGGTTATGAAATAATAAGTATATAAATGCATATATATATTGAGAACTCCAGTTATCATTCAACAACTCTTGCTATTCATTTTCAAGTAGAAATATTACAATATATTCAGTTCTCTCATGATGTACTAATTTCAGGTCTTAAAAGAATGGGTTTAGGGTTTTCCAAGTAGGGTTTGTAAGTAGGGTTTGTAAGTAGGGTTCAAACCCTAACCAGAATGTAAAAAATTTTTTTTTTTTTTTGGAAAAATTTTCTTTTTCCCTGCGAAAATTTTTCAAATCCTGTTTTTGCGATGAGCATTGGTATGGGTTCTTCGAAACAATGTTATTAAAAATATATATATTTTTTTGATGATTAACAAGGCTAGTTTTTATTGATCTTATTTGTAATACGAATCAGATCACTGAGAAATTTGCAAATGTCTGAGGAGCATATTATCAAACCAGAATCTACCAGTCCTTCTACCAATGCCAGTGAGTGGCCGTTGTTGTTGAAGGACTACGACAAGCTATTGGTCAGAAGTGGTCATTACACTCCAATACCTGCAGGTAGTTCTCCATTAAAGAGGGACATCAAGTCCTACATTAATTCCGGTGTTATTAACCTGGACAAGCCATCCAATCCTTCTTCTCACGAAGTTGTTGCTTGGATAAAGCGTATCTTGCGTTGTGAAAAGACCGGTCACTCTGGTACCTTAGATCCTAAGGTTACTGGTTGTTTGATCGTCTGTATTGACAGAGCCACCCGGTTAGTTAAGTCCCAACAAGGTGCCGGTAAGGAGTATGTGTGTATTGTTAGATTACACGATGCGCTAAAGGATGAAAAGGACCTGGGTCGTTCGTTGGAGAACTTGACCGGTGCTTTGTTCCAGAGACCACCATTGATTTCTGCTGTCAAACGTCAACTTCGTGTGCGTACGATATACGACTCTAAATTGATTGAATTCGACAATAAGAGAAACTTGGGTGTTTTCTGGGCCTCTTGTGAAGCTGGTACTTATATGCGTACTTTGTGTGTCCACATGGGTATGCTTCTAGGTGTTGGTGGTCACATGCAAGAGCTGCGTAGAGTTAGATCAGGTGCCCTTTCTGAGAATGACAACATGGTTACTCTACATGATGTTTTGGATGCACAATGGGTGTACGATAACACCAGAGATGAATCTTACCTAAGGAAAATCATCCAACCATTGGAGACCCTTCTAGTCGGTTACAAGAGAATTGTGGTCAAGGACTCTGCAGTTAACGCCGTCTGTTACGGTGCTAAGTTGATGATCCCAGGTCTTCTGCGTTACGAAGAAGGTATTGAACTTTATGACGAAGTTGTATTGATGACTACTAAGGGTGAGGCTATTGCTGTTGCAATTGCTCAAATGTCTACTGTAGATTTGGCCACCTGTGACCACGGTGTGGTTGCATCTGTCAAGAGATGTATCATGGAAAGAGACTTATATCCAAGAAGATGGGGTCTAGGTCCAATTGCCCAAAAGAAGAAGCAAATGAAGGCCGATGGTAAACTAGACAAGTACGGGCGTGTCAATGAAAGTACTCCAGAAGACTGGAAAAAGTCATATGTTCCACTAGATAAGAGTACCTCTGCTGATGCTCCAGTTAAGACTGAAGAACAGGCTGAAAAGAAGGTGGAAGAGCCAGTTAAGAAGGAAGAAAAGAAGAAGAATGATGGTGAAGATGGTGAAGAGGAGGAGAAGAAAGAAAAGAAAGAAAAGAAAGAGAAGAAGGACAAGAAGGACAAGAAAGAAAAGAAAGAGAAGAAGGACAAGAAGGAGAAGAAGAGAAAGGCTGAGGATGAAGGTGAGGAAAAGAAAAAGAAGAAGTCTAAGAAATAAATTTAACATGCATACCATTTCATGAAAGTATAAAGATATTCATTTCAGATTAAAAAATACTAAAATTTCATAGTATTATCTTCGTTTTCCAACTTCAATCTTTTTTACATGGACAAAATAGCTACTGTGTTTGTTCTTTTTAGTACTACTTCGAGAATATCAATATTGTATTTTATATATATATAACAAGTAATAGGAATATTTTATCAGAAATAAAAAATCTTTTAGTAATAAAAGCAGATGATGTGTACAAGTTCGCCGCCTTCTCAGTTCGTCTGTAGCTATTGATGGAACCATTGAAGTTTGAAGTAAAATTCATTACTTAATCATTATATCATAAGTATTAAATTCGTAATGTTGTTTTATCTATTTAAAAATATGTATTGTTTTAAAGGGTTATGATACTGTGTCATCTATATAATATACATAATACAAAAAAAAAAATGTTTCATAAGGCCAAACTCCCCCAATATTATACAAAAGAGAGTTTTATGGGTAAAAATGATTTTTGTCATTACAATACCATTAGGTTATTAATAGTAGAAATTAATTTTTTTTTTTTTTTTGCTTTTGTTGTCTCTCTATAATTGGTATGATTTTATGGTATGATATTTAATTTTGTTATTTTTATTTTCATTTCCTGTTTTGTTTTTGTTTTTTCATTCTTTTATTTTTTCAACAGATGCAATTAAAAGTTTTCATTAATAGCCATCTTCTGCTTATCAGTCAAGGAGATTGGGTAGTCGATCTTATACTTTATGATCAAGTTACCTCTTTTAGATGGAGAATTTTTCAGAGGCATACCTTGCCCTGGGTAGGTCAATTCTTGTGCAGGTTGTACAGGTTGCACTCTCGATATAGGCAGCGTCCTTCCGTCAATAGTTTGAATAGTTTTGTTGAAGCCTAAGAGCGACTCCTTGAAAGTCAATGGTAATTTATAAATTAAGTCATCGCCGTCACGTTTGAATAAGGGGTGATTCTTTTCGGTTAATACCAATCTCATGGTCTTTCTACGTCCGCTCGATGGGTTGTAGTCACCTTCGTTTTTAAAAGTAAGCTTGGTACCAGCCTTCCAGCCCGGTTTCAGCTGGATAGAGAAATCCTTCTTTTCTGTAGAGCCATCACGGTTCCTTCTACCGATCTTAAAAGTTTTGTTCTTACCGGCGAACAAATCTTCCAACGACACAGGGACGTTAACATCGACAATTTCCTCTTCAGCAGGGGATGCGGACCCGGTTCTAAATCCTCCAGGCATACCGCCGCCCATGCCACCATGCATACCGCCGTGCATACCACCTGGCATACCGCCTGGCATTCCGCCTCCCATGCCACCATGCATGCCACCGCCCATGCCACCGCCCATACCGCTTGGCATACCACCGCCGAAACTGGTGTAGGAGAAGTTGCCACCATCTTCAGCTCCGAACGGCGAACTGCCACCGAAGAACTGCGAGAAGATATTGAATGCATCGTCGTTACTGAACGCATGCGCACCTCCAGATGAAAACCCTCCTCCACCACCAGCACCAGGGAATCCGGCCCCGGCACCGCTGAACGCAGGCCCACCGTTCCTGGCGGCCTCTAGGCCATACTGGTCGTAGACTTCCCTCTTTTTCGAGTCACTTAGAATCTCAAACGCCTCTGAAATCTCCTTGAACTTCTCTGTATCACCGGTAGGCTTATCTGGATGATATTTCAACGCCGCCTTACGGTACCCCTTCTTGATCTCTTGATCATTGGCAGTAGGAGAAACTCCCAGCAGGTCATACAATTTAGTCTCTTTAACCATTGTTGAGTTAATATCTCTTTTTTTTTGATATTTCCCTTTGTTATAAAAATATGGAGGGAACCTAGCTCAAGGGCATATGAGACAAATGTTCCTTATATAACCCCTTCCTAAAAACCAAAAGACCAATTAACGCAATACTTTGTGCATAATACCAGGGCATATAAAAAGGCCAAAGCGGAGAAACACCCGCAGGGGGGCAGACCTCCCTCCCCTCCGCCCGCCGAAAAATCTCGAACGTTCTGGAAAAACAAATTTACCCGGAAAATTGAGTTTCTGAAGAAAAATAAAAAAAATAAAAAAAAAAAATAAAATTAATTTTAGCCGCCCAGGTAGAAATAGATTAATCAGCGGCTAATATTCTTGTCTTATCAAAATATTGTCAAAACGTCGTTAAAGTATTGTTAAAATATTGTCAAATCATTGTTAAATCATTGTCAAATCATTGGCAAAGCATTGTTAACTTATTGCCAAAATATCTTCAAAATATCTTCAAAACACTTTATAAAATCATATCTCCTTAGATGCTGCAAATTGACAGCATAAAGGTGCATTAGATTGTAGGAAAGAACAAACCAGCATCTAACATTGATTAGACCTGCTTAAAAACAAAAAACTAACCTTTGGGATAAGAATAATATCATAGTTATAAGAGAGAAAGAGAGAGATCTGTATTTAAATATTGAAAAAAAAAAAAAAAAATTACGAAAATATTGAACACTTCTCGTTTTAAACGGTTTGGGTCACATGATTTCAGTCACATGAACAAAGTCACGTGACTTTATTACCCCGATTTTGTAGAAATTTCAATAATTTTTTTTCAATATTTTTCTGATTTCTTGTTCTGTGAGAAATCAAGTTGATTAACTAAAATGATTATAGCTGTCCCCCATCTTTATGAAGTTGTTAGTATCGGCTATGAATGGTGTTTTTGCAGCTACACTTTTGTGAATATTAATACTGTGGAGGGAATTGAGTTTAACTGTTTAAAGTTTTATTACTTCTTACCATGTCTGTCTTATTAGTTTCTGCGGGGTACGATCATACTATAAGGTTTTGGGAAGCGCTAACTGGGGTTTGTTCTAGGACTATACAGCATGCTGACTCGCAGGTGAACAGACTGGAAATTACTAATGATAAGAAGCTGCTGGCTGCCGCGGGGCACCAGAACGTGAGGCTGTATGACGTACGGACTACTAACCCTAACCCTGTGGCGTCGTTTGAAGGGCACAGGGGTAACGTCACGTCCGTGTCCTTCCAGCAGGACGGGAAGTGGATGGTTACCTCCAGCGAGGATGGGACTATAAAAGTCTGGGATGTGCGGTCGCCGCAGGTGCCGAGGAACTATAAGCATAATGCCCCTGTGAACGAGGTAGTCATACACCCAAACCAAGGCGAACTGATATCCTGCGACCGGGACGGGAATATACGGATATGGGACCTTGGGGAGAACCAGTGCACACACCAGTTGACCCCGGAGGACGAAGTACCGTTGCAGTCATTAAGCGTGGCCAGCGATGGGTCAATGCTTGTCGCTGCTAATAACAACGGAAACTGCTATGTTTGGGAGATGCCAAACCACACGGATGCATCGAATTTGAAACCCGCTACGAAATTCAAGGCACACCCATCGTACATTACACGAGTGTTGCTGTCCTCTGACGTCAAACATATGGCCACATGCAGTGCTGACCACACCGCTAGGATATGGTCTGTAGAAGACAATTTTAACTTGGAATCAACATTAGATGGACATCAAAGATGGGTCTGGGACTGTGCTTTCAGCGCCGATAGCGCGTACCTGGTCACTGCATCTTCAGATCACTACGTTAGGCTATGGGACCTGTCAACAAGAGATATTATCAGACAGTATGGTGGTCACCATAAGGGTGTTGTGTGTGTTGCATTAAACGACGTATGAAATGGTGTAGGATTTAAATAACAGAAGCCATAGAAGTTGTTTTCAAACAAGAATGAATGACAAGTAGGCTACTCGAAAAAGAAACTGGGTAAATCTTACAATGAACTATAATCAAAAGAGGAAATTTTCGAGCTAGATTTAGGTATTCACGCATGGATTGCATTACAAGAATCGGAGATTCAGGTCTATAAAAAGATTTACAAATCTAAACTTTTCCCGGCATAAAAGTGAATCGTTGATTTACTCTGGTTAAGGCATGTTCAGTCTTCCCTTCTCAGGATACACACTCTAGAACCTATACCTAATATTTGTGAAGTTAATCAACCACAATTGAGGTGTATCCAAGGTCTTTCTTTTCAAGTAAACGAGCATTTAATTATGTTAAAATGTAAATATTACTGTCAAGAGAAAAAGAAAAAAAAATAAAATAGAAAAAAAAGAAAAAGAAAAAGATAAAAATAGAATCGGAAAATGAAGAGATTATCTACTTTCTAAAGTATTTATTAGAAATAGTTTATTGAGTTATAATTTAGTGTTGATAGATTAAAATAATAGATATGTGATCATAAATAGAAAATCAAAACCCCCAATGGTATTTAAATGCTTAAAATGACTTTTGACAGAAAACCCTAAAACACCTGTCTCTGCGATACCCAAAATAATAGAAAAAAAAAAAATATAATAGATACTTAACGGTTTGTCCATTGTTTTATTTTTTTAAACCACCTCATGACATATACTTTGTTATATCGAAGCAATAACTGGTGAACTGGCCTAAAAATGATCCAAAAAGCAGCCAGGGTGTTATATGCTCTGCGTCCTCGAGGGCCATATTGCATGTAGCGCTATCGACAACCTGGGAAACACCGCAACAAACTTTGAAAATGGGGAGATCTTCTTCTATACTTAACATGAATGAGCATAGGTCTTTGAAAAAGTCTTGCAAGTCGTATTCCGACTGCGGTTGTCCGTTGTTGAGGATTCTTAGCATACGCCCCTGTAGGAATTCCAACAAATGAGACGCAATGTCATAGTTTTCATCCGGCATCATCATTTCTAGTGTCTTTCCTAAAACTGGTATCATCATTTCCGCCCACTGCTGTGACAGCTCCGGTAGTAGGTCAGCATTGTCAAAGTACGTTTGTGTTACCTTGAGAACACGCAACAAACGCAATTGCTGTTTGAATAACCGCAGGAACACATTTGCCACATCTAACTTCTTGGTCATTAGTGTGGCAGGAAGATCTACCACTGACCTAGACAAAATGTCATAGAATGTGTTTGAGAATTGTTCCCACGCTTGCTCCGTACTCTCGTCAATTTTTCGGAACTCTAGGATCGATCTGGTCATGTAGTTCAACACAGAAACATAGGTAAGCAGGTCGCACTCGACTACCCAGTTATGCAACTCCTCTGAGATTAACAGGTTGTACATCTGTGGCGAGATGGCACCAGAACTTGACAAGAATAGATTGTTCCCGAGACTCTCCAAATTTAGGTATCGAACATTTTCATAAAAGGTATTACAATGAATGTGATATAAAGACTGTAAGGTAGCAGTTATATCTGAATCAGTCCCAGCTGGCACTGCCTCCGGTGGAATATCAGGTAGTTTCACCGTTCCTATCGCCACCACAATGGCAGTATCATTACCAGTTGTACTCGTCCCATCACAGACTCTGTCATCACAAGTACTGTTGCTACTTGACAACCAGTTTCTTATCAGGTCGCCAAGTGGCAACAGTTGCTTAAACCAATTATACCGAAATGTTCCATCCTTCCGCAGATCGCGCAGCGGATCAAATTTTTCTCGTTGTCCGCTGGCAACTTCTTCAGTATATAAAGAGTCCGAAGAAGAAAATGCAGTATAGGCAGACCGGAAGAATATATTACCGTTGTCCACGTATGTCGCGCTGGTTGATGATGCTGAATTCATGTCTTTACTGTTAGAGTATCCTGTTGTTGTTGTTTCTGTGTTGCTCGATATGGATCCTGCCGGGGATTGACCAGAGCTTAGGGTTTCTACGGATAATGTAGGTGCAGAGTTTCTACCGTATATGCGTTGATGTAATGTAGTTGGTGCAGAAACTGTTGTTGTTGATGCCGAGGCCGAGGCCGAGACTGTTGAAGTAGGCGAAGATGATCCTCCGTTTCTGTCTCTAATGTGATTTTGGATTACTGAATCCGAATGCAGTCTGCGGAACAAGGACGGTCTATGCAAATATTTCCCGAAGTCGACGTTTTCACTTGTCAATGTCGGTGTGTCTAGGTCAGTGGTATCTGAGTTGGTATTGTCCCCGAGCCTCATTGATGTTGTTGTGGTTGCAGATAAGTTTGGGCTTGAGATGATTTGAGCGTTCGCCGCAGATGGTAACAGCTCGATATCATCTGTAAGCAGTTTTAATCCGCAGTAGTGGTATTTGGATTGGCCACGCATGCCCAATCTTCTGGTCTTTAAATTTGGGAATAATGCTCTAATTAGTTTCCCCAGAGATGCTTGTGACAAAGGTTTCAGACCGTTTTGTGCACAAGAGGAGACGTACTGTGCGAATATGCGACCTCTTCTCACGTAGCCACCAGTTTGCACCACGCAATTCTTCATCAGCCAAAGAGATGCGTAAACGTGTTTGCACCTTTCGCGGTTCTGCTCTGCTTGCTGTCTTTCGACTTTTGAGTTTTTATTGAGGCCCAGCACCTCCCGTTCTGCATCGCGTACCTCGGCCGCGTACTCCTCGACAGTTTTATGGATGTTTTCTTGGGCAATCTTTTTGGCAATCACCTCCGGCGTCTCGTACGAGGCAGCACCGACAGTACCCACACCACCCGCTGCTGGGTCCTGTGAACTGCGGTTTGGTTGTGGTACGCTGGCCCGTCTCTGGGCCCTGGAGCCCCTGACTCTTTTCCTTTTTGTTGCGGCAGCGTTATCGATGGGCTGGGCCACGCTCTTCGGCCTTGCGAGGTCGTTGTACATGTGTAATTTCGTCGGTAAGAGTAACGTGTTAATCGAGGAGGAAACGGGCGGGAAATCGTCGTACATCCGCCTTGTGCCCGTGCTCGGTCCCGTGCTCGTGCCCGTGCTCGTGCCCTCGGCGTTCATAGTCCCCTGGCTCAGTCTACGCGCCTTCCGCGGCGGGCCCAGCTCGAGCGTCGGCATAGTCCTCTTGTTCTGCTCGTCCCCGAGCCTGTACTCGTCCCTCTGGGGCATGGTGTTCCCGCTGTACAGCTGGCTCTGCACCAGCCTGACTCCGTACGGTTGCGACGGAAGCACCGACCGCTCCTGGAGGTGCGGCAGCGGCAGCCGCTGCGGGAACAGCGCATTGACGTTCGGCAAGTACCGCCCCAGCTGGGGCGGTACTTGTGGTACTTGCGGTGGTACCTGCGGCGGCACCTGGGGCACCGGTACCTGGTAGTACTCCCGCGTCTGCGTCTGCGGGTACGGGAAGTACCGCTGCTGGTCGTAGTCATTGAAGCTCGGCGTCGAGGACACGGACGGCGTGTCACTTGCGTCCTGGTAGGGCTTCTCCTTGTCCATTTCGTTGTTGTGTTGTTGTAGTTCTTGTATTGTAGTTGTTGTAGTTGTTATATGGCCCCCGCCCTGGCGCCTCTCTCTCTCTCTCTGGTCTCTCTCCCTCCCCCTCCCCTCCTGAACGTTATGTCGGGGACCTTGTATACCTTATATATGTGAAACCCCTTGTGCTGAACCGAAATCTATCACATAAGCTTTCTTAAAGGGTTAGTAATATAGGAATAAGGCCCATCGCTTCCACACACAGAGGGCGAGCGAGAACACACCGCGAAGACACAATGGGAGAGAGCGAAGTGGGAAAAAGTTTGATAGAGGGCAACTGCCAAAAACTGAAAAAAACTGAAAATTTTTGATCGGCCTCCCAGAGGAGTGTCCGCAGGGACGTGCCGTTTTTTACATAAGATTTTTATCAATTTTTTATGTAAGTCGAGAAATTCGAAGTTTTCGAAGTTTTCGACGGCAGAAGGAGCGGAGGCGGCGGGGGCCGGGAGGGATGGGCGGAGGAAGGCAGCTGCGTTTATCAAGATTTTATCGAAAAGTATAAGGAATTTACTCGCTTCAGCCTCTCTACATTCTTGCAACTGCAACTGTACCTGTTGAAGAAGAAGGAAGGGAAGGAAGGGAAGGGGGTGGAACCCCCTTCCCTCCTTCCCTTCCCTCCTTTACAACAATGGCAAGTTTGACACATTTTTTTTTTTGACACAATTTATTATATAGTAATAATGTATTATATATTTATATATAATACATATAGTAATAAGTAAATCCCGGTGAAAACAACAAATCCTGCTAGAGCTGCTCGTCCCTTCCAAAAAAAAAATCTGGCAACGAGACAAGTGGATTGTATACATTTCTGTGTTCACTGACAATCATATATAATTGATAAAATTTCGTTTCTTGATAAAATAACCATATTCATGGATTTCTTACGTTCAAAGAACTTCTTGCTGTACATTTCAGGGAAAGGCATAATTAAAAAGATATGCTTTTCAAAAAAACCCTTTAGCAAAAGGCAAGAGTATAATATGGTAAGCTCCGGTTTGTTAATTATTCATGAGAAAATGATGAAACAGAGGATCATTATCCAAAAGATATTTATCAAGGAACCATTTTTAATTTTATCAAGGACCCAAAAAAAAACAGCTATTTGTGAGCTGGTAGCGTCAGACAACATTAAAAACTACGGTTGTACAGACCCCAATATTGTATGACTATGTATAATATAATGTATCTATAATATGTTATACTCGGAACCCTGAAAGATCATCTATCAGAAGGAAACGAATCCCGGAACTGTTAGCACATACATTATTAATATGTTATTAATAATATATTCATATTCCGGGTAATACAGATTTTTAGTCCAATTTTATACAGAATTGGTAACACAACACTATATGCTACTGGAGCATCAGGTATGGCGTTTTTTGATAGCTTTTATATGAAAACCCTTATATTTTGTTATTAAATTGTATTTATTAAAATACTTATTATACTATCATAATATTTTCATCTCTAAGTATTATTTTTTATTATATATTATAATAATATATTATGTAATAGTTGAAATGTTTAATATTATATACTATATTGAATAGAGAAAAGAATGAGAAACTAGGGTCTATGTAGTTAGATGTGCTGTGTGTCATGGCAGTTGTGAGCATTTGGGTTTTATTTGCGTTTTTATTTGTGTGATCACGTGATCTGGACGTATTATGGTATTTGTTCATGAATTAAAAAAAAAAAGAAATTTTGGTGAAAAAATTTCTTTTGGCCCGCGATGGCCTTGGCGATGAGCATTGCTCTTTTTACCCACTATTAAATAGTTTCTTTACAAAAGAAGTTTACTATATGTTAATCTACATTGAACATATACAAATAGAGCAAATATGTCAGGTGCTACTGAGAGAAAGGTGTTGAACAGCGACCCAGAGATTCTCCTGCGTAAGAGAAGAAATGCCGATATCACAAGGCTGGAGAAGCAGGAACTCGCTCGCAAGAGGGAGGAGCAGCGCAGGAAAGAGAAGTCCAAGAACAAGAACAGGTTTGTCAGGGCTGAGACCCTGGTGGCCTCGACGTTGGCCACCACCAGAGAGAAAGAGCGGATCAAGAGGATCTCCAAGCTGGAGGCCAAGAAGGCCAAGGGCGATCTGTCGCACCTGCCCTCCGATAAGAACTTCTTCTTGAAAATCACCGCCAGGAGTGTCGAGGACGATGAAGACGTGGACGACGAAGACGAGGACGGGTTCGAAAGACAGAAGGTGCCTTACAACGGCGAAGAGCAGCTTCTGTTCGTGTTGAGAGTGAGAGGTCCAGTTGCCGCCACAATCCCAAGCAAAGCGTCCAAGATCCTTAGCGTCCTGAGACTGCAGGAGATAAATACCGCTGTTTTCATAAAGCTGAACGAGAAGACTTTCTCGTTGCTTAAGATCGTGGCGCCATACGTCATCGTAGGGAAACCATCGCTGAAGTCGATCCGCTCCATAATCCAGAAACGAAGCAGGATAATGCACAAGAGAGAACACGAGACCGAGTCCCATGAAATTGTCCTAAACGACAACAATATCGTCGAAGAAGAACTAGGAGACTCCGGTGTGATCTGTATCGACGATATTATTCACGAAATTGCTACCCTGGGCGAGAACTTCACCAGCTGTAACTTCTTCTTACTACCGTTCAAACTGAACAGGGAAGTCTCTGGTTTCTCCTCTTTGAACAAACTGAGGAAGTTGGAGCAGAGGGAGGTAGAAAAGAAGACCAGGAAGCTCTCTAACGCAGCTACCGCGCCAATCGTCCAAGTTGATGTTGACGAATTGATTGCGAAGATCAACTGATTTAGTTTATTTTTTCTTATTTGTTTTTTCCACGCATACCTAACTCTAATTTATTTTATCTTATTCATTTGGATATGTATATTATTATTTTCCCCAGCAGTAAGATATACTTTTAAACTATTACCTCTTTATACTTAAAAAAAAAGAAAAGAAAGAAGAAACAATACTGACATCTTACATGGCCTTAACAAGCTAGACACTATAGAACTATTATAGAGTTTCTTGGTATTTAGAATATGCTATTATGATTATTATTAAACCAAATTATAAGTGTTTAATGACACGTGATAATTTCTGAAAAATGCCTGAATCGGTCTTGTTTTTGTAGCGGGACCGGAGCCGGAGGCCAAACGAATGGAAAAAAAGCGAAGGATCCCCTAAGTCGATCGATGACTCTTTCTTATTCAAGAAGATATTTAAATCAGTTACAGGAACAACCAAAAGGCCACTGTTCAAAGGTAGTCTTTTCCCTTTCCCAGCGGAGGTGAATAAATTGCCATACAGCAAAGCACGATGACAGCTACGAAGAATATCGTTGTTTTACCGGGTGACCATGTGGGTCAAGAGATTACTGAAGAAGCCATCAAGGTTTTGAATGCAGTTGAGGAAGCCAGCAAGGGTAAACTCAAGTTTAACTTCGAGCATCATCTAATTGGTGGTGCTGCCATTGATGCCACAGGTGTGCCCTTGCCAGATGAGGCGCTTGCCGCCTCCAAGAAGGCCGATGCTGTGCTGTTGGGTGCTGTTGGTGGACCAAAATGGGGTACAGGCGCTGTTAGGCCCGAACAAGGTCTATTAAAGATCCGTAAAGAATTGCAGCTTTACGCTAACTTGAGACCTTGTAATTTCGCTTCCGAATCCCTATTGGACTTGTCTCCATTGAAAGAATCGGTCGCAAAGGGAACAAATTTCGTTGTCGTTAGAGAATTGGTGGGCGGTATTTACTTTGGAGAAAGAAAAGAGGATGAAGGTGACGGAGTCGCATGGGACAGTGAAAAATACTCCGTTCCAGAAGTTCAAAGAATTACAAGAATGGCTGCATTTATGGCTCTCCAACACAACCCACCATTGCCAATCTGGTCCCTAGATAAGGCCAATGTGCTGGCGTCCTCTAGATTGTGGAGAAAGACTGTCGAGGAAACTATCAAGACCGAATTCCCACAATTAACTGTACAACATCAATTGATAGATTCTGCTGCCATGATCTTGGTTCAAAACCCAACCAAATTGAACGGTATCATTATCACTAATAACATGTTCGGTGACATTATTTCTGATGAAGCTTCTGTTATTCCTGGGTCCCTAGGTCTGTTGCCATCTGCATCCCTAGCGTCTTTGCCAGAAAAGAACAATGCGTTCGGTCTATATGAACCATGTCACGGTTCAGCCCCAGACCTGCCAAAGAACAAAGTAAACCCAATTGCAACCATCCTTTCTGCAGCAATGATGCTGAAGTTATCGTTGGACTTATTTGACGAGGGTGTAGCAATTGAAAAAGCTGTTAAGAAGGTTCTAGATGCTGGTATCAGGACTGCTGATCTACATGGTTCAAATTCTACAACCGAGGTTGGTGATGCAGTCGCCAAGGCTGTTAAAGAAATTCTCGCTTAAATATCATATAGACTCTTTAATTTTTATAAGTGGTACTAAAGCATATGAAATTACATTTTCATGATAAACATTTATATAAGCTTAAATAGTTAAGGATACGTGTATATATAAAACCCATATGAAATATGTATTCGATGATTAGTTTCTGAGAAAAGAGTTCATAATCTATATCACTTAGTAATCTTACTTTAAACTAGCTACATCAACATTAAATTAGATGATAAGTTTCGTCATCTGCTACAAAAACTATTCCAAAATATAAAAACTTTTATTTTCGTTCTATGAACATTTCTTTAGGTTCAGTAACTTATAATGTAAGTAATTATACAAACGACTGTAATAAATCATAACAGAAAGTTATAAATAGCTAAAAACTAAAAAAAAAACAAAAATAATGACTAATATTAATATTAACACGACTGTATTTTTCGAAACAAATTTCCGTTATTTCTATACCAGAATTAGATTACTATAGCTGACCTTTTGATGATATTATGATAACTTAAAAGCCATTTTTTCCTTATCCTTCTTGATTTTTTTTTGATTATTATTAAATAACTGATATTAGGGTTATAGGATGGCGTCAGTAATCAAGGGGGGATTATTCATCTCCTTTTATATTCTTTCAAAATGTGACTTATTAAAAAATAGCTTAGTGACCTGACCATTCAATGGAATTTAAGTCAATACCTTCTTGAACCATTTCCCATAGAGGAGACAGTTCTCTAAGGAACTTAACTCTCTCGGTAATAGCCTTCAAAACATAATCAACTTCTTCTTCAGTGGTGAATCTACCAATACCAAAACGAATGGATGAGTGGGCAAGCGCATCATCCTTACCCAAAGCGTGTAGAACGTAAGATGGCTCCAACGAAGCTGAAGTACATGCGGAACCAGATGACAGGGCAATATCTCTCAAAGCCATCAACAGCGATTCACCTTCAACATAAGCAAAGGAAACATTTATGCATCCCGGGTATTTGTGGTCGGGGGAGCCGTTCAGAGAAGTATGTTCCAACTGTAATAGACCGTCGACCAACTTCTTAGACAACCTCTCAATATGCTTAATATCCGCATCATATTCCTTAACAACAAGTCTTGCGGCTTCACCGAACCCGGCAACTAGCGGTGGCGCCAAGGTACCCGATCTCAAACCTCTCTCTTGACCACCACCAGACAAAAGTGGTTCTAGTCTCACTCTAGGTCTTCTTCTTACATACAACGCTCCAATGCCTTTTGGACCATAAATTTTGTGCGAGGAAACAGATAACAGATCAATGTTCATCTCATTGACGTCGATTGGTACTTTACCATATGCTTGGGCTGCGTCGGTGTGAAAGTATACCTTACGTTTTCTACATAGTGCACCGATTTCTTTTAAAGGTTGCATGACACCAATTTCGTTGTTGACAGCCATAACACTGACCAAACAAGTGTCTGGCCTAATTGCCTCTTCCAACTCCTTCAAGTCTATTAAGCCGTACTTGTCAACAGTCAAAAATGTCACGTCGTACCCTTCATTTATCATAGATCTAGCTGCCTCCAATGCACATTTATGTTCTGTTCTGGTAGTAATGATATGCTTCTTAGTTTTCTTAAAGAACCTAGCGACACCCTTGATAGCCATGTTGTTAGACTCTGTGGCACCAGAGGTGAATATTATCTCCTTAGGATCCGCTCTGATCACCTTCGCAATGTATTCCCTGGCAGTCTCCACTTCCTTATTCGTCTCCCAACCGTAGGCATGTGTGTTAGAATGTGGATTACCGTATAGACCAGTATAGAATTTCAGCATCGTGTCTAGAACACGAGGATCCGTTGGGGTAGTGGCCTGCATATCCATATATATAGGCCTTGTACCGTATCCACTCGACTCTCTGTATGCGTGATTCAGAACACTTTCACCACTCTTTAGCACCTCATCGCTAGCCCCTGATGCTCGCACATCTGCCTGTTCTTTAGCAGCAGCCTGGATATCAGTATGTGTCTCCAGGGACAGATCATCCATCTTAATAGCCTTGGCGGCAGATGAGGCCGCTGAAAGCACAATTCCTGGCGTATACTGCCTAGTGCTCTGGAGAACACTCAGCTGAGAAGCTAGTCTCACCGATGCCGTCCTTAATCCTCTACTAAAGACCATCTTATTTTAAAACAGATATCTTTTTTTTCTTGCGCCTTTTGTTAAGAGTTAATAACCTGAAGAAGTTTTCTAAAAGGGCAAATATAGTATAATATAACACTAATTATAAATACCTTTGGGGAGAAATAATCTGATTTGTAATCACTGCACCTGAAGCTGAACCGGTCTTTCCAGCAGTGTGGGAGGTGTTAGTCTGCGTTGGGCCTCTCTCTCTGCCTCATTCCAGACCAAAAGAAAAAAAATATTGAACGTTTTGTCACTCATGTATCACATGTTATGGCAATGATGAAAAAAATGTACTCTCTCTTCTCAGATGGCCTCGATGAAGGGAATTCCAGACACCCAACGCGATCTCTATGTCATTGCTCAATTCCAGCCCTACCTTTTATTGCGACTTCCCCACAGACTTAATTCAAGGCCATTCATTTGAGCAACTCCATAAAGATAGTCCCCTTCCCCCACAAAGCTTATCGTAGCTGGAACAATAGTAATGCTTAATGGGTTTCTGGTGTCATTGCTAAGTGGTGCAGCTGCAGGCACTTCTACCGATTTGGTATTCTTCCCAATTGACACTTTGAAGACTAGGCTTCAAGCCAAAGGTGGTTTCTTCAAGAACGGAGGGTACCATGGTGTGTATAGAGGGCTTGGAAGTGCGGTTGTTGCCTCTGCTCCAGGTGCATCCCTGTTCTTCATCACCTACGACTATTGTAAGATGGAAACTCGCCCTCTTTTTGAATGTATGCTCCCAAATAGCACTGGTGGGATGGTGGATGTGGCGACGCATATGTTCTCATCCTCAATGGGTGAAATAGCAGCCTGCATGGTCAGAGTACCTGCGGAAGTGGTAAAACAAAGATCTCAGACCTGCACTTCTGCGACTGGTGGTGGATCTTGGGAGACACTGAAACAAATTCTGCGAAATGAGAACGGTGAAGGTGTGAGAAGGAATCTTTATAGAGGATGGTCTACAACGATTATGCGAGAAATCCCATTCACATGCCTCCAGTTCCCCTTATATGAATTCTTGAAGAAAGAATGGGCCATATATAATGAGATCGATAGAGTAGAGCCGTGGAAAGGTGCTATATGTGGCTCAATTGCAGGAGGTATAGCAGCTGCTAGCACCACTCCATTGGATTTCTTGAAAACAAGGCTCATGCTATCTAAAAACTCAGTGCCCTTAATGAAACTAATATCAAGTATATACAGAGAAGAAGGTTTCAAGGTATTTTTCAGCGGTGTTGGCCCAAGAACTATGTGGATTAGTGCAGGGGGTGCAATTTTCCTTGGTATATATGAGAGTGTGCATGCAATTCTGGTGCCCTCCACTAAGAAGAATACCCCATAACAGAACTCATAACTATTCCCCTTCCCCTCTTGTATATATACGAAACTGCATCATGAAAGCCTAAGCCAATGTAATTATAGATATACTTTTTTGTTATATGCATTCTTAACATTTTTGATTTCACTAGATTTTCTTACACACATCTTAATAATAATGTCTTCTCCTACAATTTAAATAAATATTGCACTATTGAAAGGCAAGATGAAAATAGCATCCGGTAATAGTAAATGCTTCTAGAGTCCAAATATGTTGAAACAAAAAAATACAGTCGAGCAGAGAAGATGACTGATGAATTAAGGCATTTTTTGTTTATCAATTTATAGTGTCAGGGTTTTATATAATTTCGGTCATTGTTTATCATTTCACAATGCAATAAAATGAAGACTTTATTACACAGCGGTATCATTTGTAAACGTCTATCTTTCTGAGGTCGTGGACGTTTTTACCATATTATTTGAGTTTTCTTTGATTCTTTTGCGGTAAATTAGCTTCAGTACTCCATTTGTTTCTCTTTCAAGAAAGATATGCTTAAGTCACTACCACCATAATTGTAGCCTTGTAAACGATTCAAACATATTTCAGAATCTTCAATGTCATTATATTCCACAATTGCAGAAACTAATTCTGCGGGATCTTCAATCTTCACAAACCCAGCCTTTTTAACCTTACCAAGAGTTTCGAATAAGTCCAGTAAATCACCTTCCGTGGTGGCGCCTGGAAGATTATCACACAGAATGATAGTTGATCTTTCATTAATCTTTTCATAATCACCTAGGGAGAACTTGCCACTATTTATAGCTTCTGGAGCTTTATCTTCAGTAGCAATATTATCGGTTGTGTTCTCGACAGTATTAGTGTCATTATTATCCATATCGACGTCCACATCATTCTTATTATCAACATTATCAGAAGCGGTAGCATCGACTGGCTTAGGTGGTGGTATTTGGCCACGGATTTCAAGTGTCTTTCCTTCAATTTCAAATCCGTTATAATGTTCGTATGCCTTCACCATATCGTCTTGGTTCTTGAAAATCACACTGCCAACTCCAACGGACATACCATTTGGATCTAACTCGACATTAGCCTTTGAGACTTCCCCAAATTGTTTGAACATATCTTTCAATGCTTGCCAATTGATAGAATACGGTAAATTCAAAACCATCAACTCAAAGCCCTTTTTCTGATGCTTGTTTTGTTTCCTCTGGGTAGTTGATTCTCCACCGCTAGAATTACTAACAGGAACATGTGTCCCGCCAGTTTCTGGGGGAGGATTATCTTGTCTAACGAATATTTGACGACTCATTAAATAAGAGCCATCATATCTTTTTATTGCCTCTTCAACCTCTTCGATAGATGTGAATTCTACCGTACCCATACCCCTATGATGACCTCTTGAGGTGATAATATCGGCTCTCACCACAGTCCCCACTTGAGAGAAGTAATCTTTTAGATCCTCAGGTGTACACTCATAAGTCAAGTTTCCTACAAATATACTGTTTGAATAATTTCTGTTTACCTTCTCCTCGTACGTACTGTCAAGTTCCCTAGCCAACCTCGGTCCGAAATCACCTTTAACACGTGAATGTCTGTCTCCTTCACTTCTATCTTTGTCACCTCTGTCCTTGTCACCTCTTTCCCTACCAAACTTCCTCACCCCATTGTTGAATCTCTTTCTATCTCCAAACCGCCCATTCCTTGAGCCCCTACGGTTCGAGCTGTTCCCATTACCTCCATTGTTTCCGCCGTTTGCTGCCATGGGAGAATTGTTATCAGGCCTCTCATAACCCCTCCTAGTGGCATAACTACTCAATTTCCTACGCACAGGAGATTTAGACCTGCTCCTCTGTTCAGCCATTATTTCTATCTTCTAGTTGTAATCAAAAATCCACTTTTAAAGAAACAGTCAACTATCGTCTCTCTTTCTCCTATAAAAATGCCTAACTTTCGCTAAAGCCTTAAACGTAACGGTCAAAGGTACGTTATTTGTTTTTGAGTTCTAGTGGTTACTAGTGAGACCTTTTATTCCAAAACCTGAACCTATCCAGCTGATCAAAGACCAAATATTCACAAATATTTTTTAACTATTTCAGCTCCAACCACAGGGGTTCCCTTGTAGTTTGTTCTTAAGAGGATGATGAAAAAAAAAAATTTTAAGCACAAGCAACGATTTCGACTATTTCAAAAAGGCAATCCGTTAAGTTAAATGTATTAAAAGCAGAGCGAAATAAGCTTATTATTTTTGGAAACCAATCACATCAAGTCGATAAAACCTTCAAGTGAAGAGCAAAGATTATACAATGTTTAGCAAAGCCAGGCAGTTTGCTTGCCAGGTTGTTGTGCAGGTCCGTACTGCTACGAAGCGTGCCGCTGGTTCCAGGACCTCCATGAAGGATTCCGCTGGTAGAAGGCTTGGGCCTAAGAAATACGAAGGGCAGAACGTGAAACCTGGAGAGATTATTATGAGACAACGTGGTACTAAGTTTTACCCTGGTGAAAATGTAAAGATTGGTAAGGATCATACTATATATGCAGTTGAGCCAGGTGTAGTGAGATACTATTTGGATCCGTTCCATCCTAGACGTAAGTTCATTGGTGTAGCACTAAAAAGGGAGATTAAGTTACCTAAGCCACACTTTGCACCTAACATGAGGCGGTTTGGAAGAATTTTGTTGACTAACAAGAAGGCAATTACTAAGGAAGAGAGTACACTTCCTCGTAAAGAATACCTGGCGCGTGATTCTTTATTGAAAGACCTAGTAGAAAGGGAGAATAGGCGTAAAGAACTGATGGATGAATTTTGGAAGTTTATTGAAAAAGCCAAGGTTCCGGTCGGAAATGAATGGAAAGAGATGGCATCGAACTACCTCTTGAGATACAGAACCAACTTAAAGAACGGCTATTCTCTAGAGGACGCACAGTTCAACTCTAAATACTACTTGGAGAACATCTTGAAACTCAAGGCAGGAAGAAAAGCTTGGACCGATGAGACCTTACAAGAACAACTACAGAATTTGGAAGAGGTCAGTAGCCTGTTAAACAGATCGGTATCGTTTAGCAACAAACTTGACATAATCCCATTCATCTCTAAGGAACAAAAGGAAGAATCTAAGCAAAATCTGTTGAACGCACTAAAATCATTTGGTACTATCACTTCTAAGGATGACAAGAAGAAGATCACTGAGTTATTAAAGGACTCTTGCAACTACCTCACCCTCTCAGAAGAAGTTCATTTACGCCGTAAATATTTGAAACCAGTTCAACCTGAAGTCGCTAAGGTAAATATAGCGACGGCTCCAGGCAAAAAGACCACTCTAACTAGGAGATTCAATTATGATAAGAATAAGATAGATGTAATCCTAAGAACTAAAGAAGCCTTTTTGAAAAGGATCTAAGATTATAATGCTTTCCTTTAAGAAGTAATAAAATCAAGAAACTAAATGTATATACCTACATATATCCATATCCATACAAAACCATGTATATAATGATCGATAACTATATCCTCTTTCTTCAATAGATATATCAAAAAAATAAAAGTGTGATCCTTAAAACTTTTTAATTATTTACTAGGGTTCTATTTCTCCTGATTATATATATTTTTGATGGAGGAAATAGCTAATATTAAGTTTATTTCTTATATGAACCAAAATAAGACAACAATTGGAATAACAATAAATTACTAATGACAAAGAAGCAAAAATAATTTAGAAAATCACCACGAAAAACTATAATCTGGACGTAATGACAAATCATCCGATGAACTGATAAATTTCCTTCTTTGACATAATATGACTCTTTTGTGTTTAGAGTTATTCTCATTTTAACCTGGAGGCAATTGGCTGATGTCGACAATTTCACTGATCTTACCTTCCAAATCTTCTTCATCAGCCGCTGTGTTCAACGGAGTTCTAGGCAAAGCCATCATACCACTTCTGGCGCATTCTAAGACACCAAATGGTTCAACCAACTTCAGGAATGCAGAAATTCTTGATGGTTTGGCTGACAACTCGACGATACAACTGGCCTCTCCAATGTCGACGATCTTACCTCCGAAGTTGTGAGCCAGGTTCGAAATATCGTTCAAGTGCTCGTGCTTCAATCTTAATACTTCACTAGCCTGTAAGTTCGATGGATGGAATTTCTTCTCTCTGATCTCAGAGACTAGCTCCTGTGAGTCGTCAATGTTAGCAGTGGTCTTGTGGTGGTGCACCAAAAGATCCTCGAAGTACTCAGAACCCAACAAGGAGATTCTAGCCATGACCAGTTCTCTCTTAATAATCTCTGCATTGGAGTAGTCCAACACAGCGTACACAGGAACTAAATCCTCGATCTGTCTTCTGGCCTGCTCGATGACCCCGTCTTGGCCCTTCAGCACAATGGTCATCCTACTGAGATCCTTCACCTCGGTGTTACACACAACCAACGAGTCGATGTTAAATCCTCTGGCGGCAAGAGTCCCGGAGATCCTCGACAAAACACCAGGTTCATTTTGAACCAGACAGTTCAACACATGCTGCTTTCTTGGCTGACGGGACGGAGCTGGTGTCTCATACAATATAGAGGAAACAGCACTGTTAGCATCCCAGGCGGGGGTCTCCACAATCGGTAGTGGAGGTCTAGCAGTATGCTTATGCAATTGCTTGTAAGCCATAGCCGACGTGGAAGACGAGCTATGACGCACAAGGCTTCGCTTCATGGAACTGCTCAACACCGTCCTAATCATTTTTTTTATACTTCCTTACCTGTATAGTAGGCTTTTTTGATAATAAGTTTGGATATAACCAGCTAGAATGGAAGAGAGTATCTTTTAATTATATACAGTTTGTGAAGAAAACACATTTCACAAATCCCGGTGTCGGTCCTGGTTCTTCGATGGAAAAAAAAATTTCATCTTTGCGAAAAAGAGTCATCGAGGACCATCACAGCGATGATCAGAATTGTCAAATCAAATCAAAACAATGCAAATTTAAAATATTAATCTATCTCTATAAAAAAAATAAGGTGTATATTATAACTATCAGTTCTCCAGCAAGCCGATTATCTTCCGAATATGTAGTCTTATTGTGAACTGGGAGCGGGCAAGTTGCCTGACCTTTTTGACGAATTGGTCGAACTCGAGGGCTCCGCAATTTAGCAATCTTGAAAGGGCGTGTATGGTGTCTGTGAGGGCTCTGTCCTGGGCCTCTAGTTCATATAATTGGTTCAGTGCCGGTGTTTCGACAGTGACCACTTTCGCCGGGTCTATATCCTTGCCATTTTCAGCAATGAAGTCTGTCACGCGCTGCGTTTCACTGTCAACTTCCGCTATCCCTCTTTGTACATTTGCTTTCGAGGTCGCAATAGACTGAGACATCCACGCCACCCGTTGTGTTTCGTGCGTGTACATCTCTTCGAACTGCGTAACTGCCGCTTGAATGTGTGGCATTCTAGATTCTATTTGGTCGTGGCTGTACCTTTTGTCATAAGAGAGCATCTCTAACATACATTTTTTCAGTTCATTAATGGCTTCAGCATGTGGTTGTGATTCACCAGTTTCTTCAATTTCTAATAGATCTTCAGCGGGCTTCTGTTTCGGTACGGGTCTCTCAGGCAATAAAGGTGGCTCCGTTATTGGTGTTGGGACCGATACATTCTCCTCTGGAGATACATCATCGTTTTGGGGTCTCGCAGGCAACCTAGGCGCTGTTATTCCAGTATTATGCGCTGCTCGTGCCGGCAGAGTTCCTGGGTTTCTGGACCATTGTGTATTTAAAGCATTCGCCGGTAAATGATACGTTGATGCGGAAGTCGTTGTTCTCTCAATATTATTATATTGTGGAATAGATGGGAGGTTACTATGCCCTCCCTCTGATGCAGGCATATGCCTATTACCTGATAGTTGATCAAATTGATCACGAGTCTTGGGAGGTAATGGCGGAGCCTTATCAGGGTCCTCCAAATCAGCTGTATAAGCAATCTCGTGTTGTATTCGAGCTTCTTGTAAATCTACCAAGGGGGGTGCGCTGGAGAATAACGTAGATAGGTGTCCAATCACGTGCATTAGAATGTTTCCTTGGGGATCCCAACGCCCTTCAAGACCTAATTTGATTCTGCCGTCAACATCTAAATGTTTACTCAAGTTCAACTGCCTGTTTGGGCCCAATGCCTCGACATTTATATATATATAGGGAAGCTCCTGAGGGTACGTCCTGGGTATCCACATCAATATAGGGACCTCCGACCCGTTGGGCACCTTAACATTACCGTATATACATAACATCAGTTCCGGCTGCCCGCTAGCGTTTGTGAATACCCTTGTCCGCGGTCTTAGTTGCCTGCACCTATCCAGAAGCTCTGCTGAATCATGGAAGGTCCGCTTAGGATTACCGTAAATCGGCTGCACAACCTGGAACAGCCAGTCTGCCACTGCAGTAGGGAGCCCAGAAGACATGTAATATCTAGCTTATATTACTGGCAATACGAATAACTCGACAATTATTAGAAAGCTACAAATGCTCCCCTTTTATCTCGAGATACATTTTGCTTTGCTTTCGAATTGACCATTTTCCCTATTTTTCAATTTTTAATACTGAAAAACCAAGAATTTAAACGAAAGCTAAAGGGCTGAAAAGTTATTAGAACTACCTTTTACACAAAGTACAACTTTTCCTAGGCGTTTAATAAGAAACTATTGAGAAGATACAACTTCTTAAAATATCGACATGAGTTTGTATGTGTTCCTATCTCTTCACTCGAAAAGATACAACAATGTTTTTGTTCCAATTACTAACAATCATTAATCAATAAACTAATCAGAGAAAAGAAAAAGCCAAGGAGAAGAGCATGTAATACTTCTGCTTGAAATTTTGTTTCTTTTACCAAGGTTTGGTGATTTATATTTTACAACAGCTATACTGTATTAGGTGTATTGGTAGTGGTTGCTGCAGCATGTGCAGGTTTCTGGAGACTTGCTCCAAAAGAAGACAGAACTGTCTGGAGAAGTACAGTGATATTGACATTGTCGATGATGTATCTAATGTGGGCCATCACGTATCTATGTCAACTACATCCACTGGTAGTGCCACGTCGTTCTGACCTCAGGCCCGAGTTCGTCGAGTAGATATTATTTGATGTAACGATTTTTTTATCTAATTATTTCTGTATAATATAATCATTCCCATTTACGTTGCAAGAGTCTCACATACTAAATAGAATCTCCTCTTCTCTGCTAAAGAATTCAAGACATTGGTAGGCTCGTTAATTTGTATTTTACAAAACCTATTTCATAAAATAAAGTACTAACCTGGTTGTGAGGGAAGAGGCCCGAAATCCAATAGCCACCCCAATAATGTCTTTCATTGTTAACACCAAACGTCCATCAACGTTTGAAATAATATCTATTATATACTCAATATCTATTATATTCAATATTTTTTGCTGGCAATTTGCGATTCTGCGAGACCCATCTCAAAATAAAAAATCTTTCAATCTTTTATATTTTTGGTTGCAAGCAAGTATCCAATAACTAAACGCTGTGCACGCATACAAATGTCATCACGGTATAGTCTCAATTGAATCAAGGTTTTTGGCTAACTTATTTACACGGGAAACATATAGAGGGAGTATATTCGAAGAAATGAAGATTATCAGTGTAACTAAAGATTCTTCTAATAAAGAGGGCGCGGTTCTTGTTATTTTGCCTGAGGACAAAGAAGATTTGTTCACTGTTCATCAGATTATTGATAAAGACGATGAGGTTATCTTTAAGAAGAAGTTTACCACTAATTTAGATGAGGCTGGTAAGAAGAAAAGTACAGATTTGGTGAAATTGAGAATGAGGATTGTCTCTTCTGAGTTTGAAATGAGGGATGAGTATCTACGGTATAAAGGTGTTACCGTTGCGGACGAGACAGGCCGGACCAATGTGGATGTTCCAGCCGGGAAATTCATAAGTTTTACCGTCGACTACAGTTTTCCCTTCACAATTATTAAACAGAATTTTGATAGTTATATGAATAAAAAGTTACAGGATGCCGCCAACCCTGAGACTAGATCCGATACTGCCGCGGTGGTTTTGCAAGAAGGCATTGCCCATGTTTGTCTCTTGACCTCCTCTTCAACTATCTTAAAGCAAAAAATACAGTACAGCATGCCAAAGAAGAAAAGAGCGACTGACATCATGAAGTTTGACGAGAAGACTGAGAAGTTTTACAGGGCCATTTATGAGTCCATAAAGAAGTTCTATGATTTCTCCAAAATCAGGCTGGTGTTATTGTGTTCTCCTGGGTTCTATGCTAAGACCCTTTTAGACAAAATCAATCAGTACGCCGAGGAAGAAAGGAATAAAACGATAATGGATAATAAGTCTATGTTCTTAATTGCACATTGTTCAACGGGTTATCTGCAAGGGATCAGTGAAGTCCTGAAAAATCCACTCTATGCTTCCAAACTAAGCGATACTAAATATGCTAAGGATGCTGTTATCATGGATGAATTTATGGACCACTTGAATAAAGATGATTTCAAAGCTTGGTACGGTGAAGCAGAGGTGGAAAAGGCGTCTGAGATGGGTGCTATTAAGTATCTACTTATTACTGATACAATGTTACACAATGACGACATCAAAAAGCGGAAGAAATTTCTTGAATTATTGGGAAAGGTTGAACAAAATGGTGGTAAAGGTGTAGTTTTCAGCACCTTACATTCACTCGGTGAAGAATTGGATCGGATGACTGGGGTAGCATGCATATTGAATTATCCATTGCCAGAACTAGATGAAGAAGAAGAAGAAGAAGAAGATGGTGATAAGAAAGAATTTGAAATATAGATAAGGACGTGTAAAACAATTATGGCATCGTATATCATTATTATTTATTACTATAGTATAATTATTTAAGTAAACTCATTGTTTAATCAAAAAAAAAATATTATTTATTAGAAGAAAGATATAACAACATTAGCTCACCACCAATAATATAAGAAATAGAATATATAGTTAATAAGAAGGAATCAGCATAGAACTAAAATAAATTGAAAAATAAACAATCAACAGCCGCTAAAATAGTATCAATTGCGGACAGGTATTTTGAATGAAAGGATAAAAAAAAAAAGGAAATAAAAGGAGCCGACTGTTTTCGGCTTACATAATAATACAGTTCTTGCTTGGATTAAATGAACCATTCCTCCTAGCCTCCTCCTTCTTTACCGTTGACTGGCTCTTTTGGGCGGTGGCCGGAGCTGCAACCGCTGTCTTTTCGGCCTTGGTCTTGGTTTTTGGAGCAGATGTCTTTTTGGCAGTGTTCTTGGTGGTGGCGACGTCCTTCTTGGCGGGTTCTTTCTTCTTAGTGGTTTCCTTGGCCGATGCCTTCGTTGATGCGGATGGAACCATTGCGACTTTATCGCCTGAGCAAATCTTGGTAGCCATTTGGTAGAAGGTGTTACCTTGGGTCTTGGCCATCCTCAATTCGAGCGCGGAGGGCTGCCTGGACCCGTCCGGAGCAGCGAGCGTGCTTGCACCCCAAGGGCTGCCGCCGTGAACCTCGTCGACGTTGGCCAATTCCGCGAAGGAGAACTTGTAACCGAGCGGAACGAAGACCATACCGTGGTGCACCAGGTAATTCATACAGGACCTCACGGTGACCTCCAGACCGCCGCCGTAGGTGCCCGAACTCACAAATATGCCGGCCGGTTTCCCCCACAGCGCACCCTGAACCCAGATGGCGCCGGTCTTGTCCCAGAACTCAGACCACTGGGCGGGCACGTTACCGAACCGAGTTGGAACACCGAACAAGAAGGCGTCGTATTCTTCCAGCGTCTCCTTTGAGGCCACCAGGAAATCGGCTGCCTTGTCCGCGGCTGACATCGTCTGCAGGACGTCGTCACTTAGTGTTTCAGGAACACGGAACAGCACGGCTTCGCCGCCTGCGGCCTCGACACCTTCCTTGACAGCCCTGGACAAAGTCGCGATGTGTCCGTAGGTGGAGTACGTAATAATAGCTACCTTCACTTTCGCCATAGTTAAAGGTTCTTTCTTTTTTTGCTGTTTGCTATCCTGATTGCAAGACTACAAAAGTGTTATAAAGAAGTTTTAAAACAAGAAGATGTTATGAAATACTCTTAGATACAGAAACAAGGGGAAAAGGTTTTGTGAAACTCCCCTCTAAAGAGAGACAAAAAAGAAAAAACAGGTAAGTTTAACAATACAATTACTTAATCCAGTTCTCTTAGCTGGGGGTTTGTGTGTTAGTCAAAGTTGTCCTCCGTCCTCTTACAATCCTCCGTCCTCTTACAACCTGTCCTCCGTTTTCCTTAACAATTGTGTAGTCAACGTTCAAATCAAAAGATGGGGGGAGGTAGAATGGCTGCACTTCGCTTTTGGGAACCAGTACGGGAGATAATATTTTCATTTATTGCTGCTCGTTTCTTTTTTTTCTTTTTTTTAAGGGTTTTCCCACGTCTCGAGTCATCATAGACGTATCTGACCACGTTTGTTCGAGGGAAAAGTGACATACACGTGATACATCTCAATTAACGAAATGAGCACTATGGACATTTCGTGATTTAGGCTGGTGTAACACATTGAAATAGGTTAATCATAGCTGCTAATCATAAAGTATATATAACTGAAAAAAGATTTAAATTGTTCATCAATTCATTATATAAACTAAAAAAAAAGGAGGGGAGGTAAAAAAGGTTATGGATATAGAACAGGAGTGTTGCAACACAATACGAGATAGTTCTCTTATCTCTCTTTTAAAATTTTCTTTTCTTTCTTACAAGGTTTTTTATGCACAAATTTTTTTTTTTTTTACTTTTTAATTTAAATGTACCTGGAGGAGCAGAGAAAAAAAAAACTTGAAATGCATGCTATATATATTATTGGAATGGAAAAAAGAGTTGTTTTTTCTTTCTTTACTTGCTTTCCGCGGCCTTGACCAGTTCCTTGAACTTCTCAGTAGAGAAGGACTTTGGTCTTTCAATTGGAGCACCAACAGCTCTGTCGATGATCAATTGGGGCAAGACACCGAACGCTCTGGAAACACCGAACAAAACAGTGTAGAAGGAGGCCTCAGTCAAGCCGTAGTATTGTAGTAGGACACCGGAGTGAGAGTCAACATTTGGCCATGGGTTCTTGGTCTTACCGTGCTTGGTTAGGACCTTTGGAGCGACCTCATAGATGGTGGAGACCAACTTGAACAGCTCGTAGTCTGGGAAGTGCTTCAAAGCAAACTCACGTTGGGCGGTGTAACGTGGGTCGGTCTTTCTCAGGACGGCGTGGCCGTAACCTGGAATGACTCTGCCGCCGTTCAAGGTGTCCCATAGGTACTTCTCGACGGTTTCCTTAGAGTAGTCACCCTTGACGGCTTCTCTGAAGGTGAAGAGCCATTCCAGGACTTCTTGGTTAGCACGGCCGTGCAGAGGACCGGCCAAACCGTTCATACCGGCCGCAAAAGAAAGGTATGGGGAGGACAAAGCGGAGCCGACCAAGTGTGTGGTGTGTGCGGAGACGTTACCACCCTCGTGGTCCGAGTGGATGGTCAAGTACAATCTCATCAAATCGACAAAGTCCTTGTTGGAGTAGCCCAACAGGTTGGCCAGGTTCTTACCGTAGTCGGCGTTTGGGTCGACCTCGCAGATCTTACCGTCCTTGAAGATGTTACGGTAGATCTTGGAGGCGATGACTGGCAACTTACCCAAAAGGTCTAGCGAGTCCTCAAAGGTGTAACTCCAGTACTCTCTCTTGTTGACACCTCTGGCGTAGGCCTTGGCGAACTTGGATTCGCTCTCGAGGGCGTTGACGGCAATAGACAATTGGGCCATTGGGTGCAGGTCCTTTGGCAAACTGTCCAGCAGCTTTATAACGTGTTCTGGCACCTCAGATCTGGAGGCCAGGTCGGCGGAGAACGCCTTGACCTGGGCCTCGGTTGGCACCTCACCGGTCAGCAGCAGCCAGAACAGCGCCTCGGGCACTGGCTCGGAGGAGCCGTTGATAGTTGGCAGCTCGGACTTGATGTCTGGGATAGTCCTGCCTCTGAATCTGATACCCTCCTCTGGGTCCAGGACAGAGCCCTCCCATACAATACCTTTGATACCACGCATACCACCGTACGCCTGCTCCAGAAGCACCTGGTCAATCACGGTCTTGCCGTGCTCTTTCTTGAACTGCTTAATATCCTCGGCCTGTTTTGGGAAAATGTCGGCAAAAGTGTCTTTCAGAGTCTTCTCATTGGTTCTAGAAGTAACACTAAAACTTCTAGCAAATGCTTTTAAAGCATGTTTCTGCAAAGGAGCACCGGATCTAGCCAAAGACATTATATTTTTTTATTATTGTTTTTATTTTTTTACTTGTTTCAAGTCTGTTTCTCGAAAAGAGAAGAGCAAAAAAAACAATCTTTTTTTTTTTTTATCGGCGATCGCCCCCTTTTATACTTTTTTTTTCCCACTTGCCGTTGAATTGGGCGGCTCAAGGTAGAAACTAAGAAGCTCCACTCCGCTCTTCTCCCCCCCCCCCTTAAACAGCAGCGCGGGCCACCGTCGGCGTCTAAAAGAAAGTTGTTGTCTGTCTGTGTCAAAAAGACCAAACTTGTAGCGTGGCACGGCAGCAGCGAAATCTCTCTGCTTCTTCGAAAATAAAAAAAACGCGCGTGACCCCCACAGAAACCGCCGTGACGTCTAATCTCTTTTGTTGGAGATTTGCTGCCCCCGCGAGGGAATATACAAAGAAGTCACGCGGCTTTTCTCTTTTGTCTCTCTCCCCCTCCCCCCCGTGGGCCCAGCCCCCCCGCGTTCTCGGTCTTTTTTTTTTCTTTCTCTTTTCCCCTCCCATTGGTCCGGTCCAAGTTTCTCGTCATCTCATTGGCTGGCTGGAATCAGTTTCATTTGTCCATCCGCAGCAGGAGCCGGGCCTCGCGGAGTTCCCTCCGGAGTCTGTTGACCTCCTGCTGGTACTGCGCACGCTCCTGGATCAGCGCGAGACACCTGTTCTCGAGCTGCTGCGTGTTGTTGCCGCCGCCGTTGCCGCGGGGTGTTGCAGTGGGACTGGGAGGAGGACTTTCAGTCCTCCTCCTGGCGGTGCTCTGCCTGGCAGTAGTCGACTCGCTGAGCCGAGCGTACTTCTCTTTCAGCTCGTCGTACTGCGCCTGCAGATCTTCGAGCCGCATCTCCGTCTCGCGGCGGTTGACGCTGTCCCGGACCAGTGACTGCAGGGCTTTCTCAAAGGAGGAGGAGGAGGAGCTGCTGCTGCCGGTGTTGTTGAGGTAGTGGCCCAGCAGCTGGCGGAGCCTGTGGTTCTCTGACCGCAGGGACTCTGCTGCGGCCTCCTGCCGCAGCACCAGGTCCTGCTGCTGCGACGCCAGCCGCGAGTGGATGGCCTGGACGCGCTCCTTGAAGTTCTGCGGGATGACGCGCGCGAGCTGCGCAAAGAGCATCACCACGGACTCGTACTCCAGCTCCGCCGGCACCTCGATCTCGGCGTTGCAGAGCACGAAACAGCGGCTGATCAATTGCCGCAACGCCTCCAGCTCCTCGTTGTAGTCCGGCTCTGGCGCGGGTGCCCCCCCCACCGCAGCGCTGCTTTTCAAGATTGGTTTTAACCGCGCTGGGTGCTGGGTGTTGGTCGACAATGTGTATTCACGCTCATCAAACTGTACGTTCTTCGTTTTTGCCATTTCACATACAATTATTTATATATATATATATATATATATACATATATTGATTTAAGCCAATAAATTATGGGCAGATTCTTAAAATAATACTAATAAAAAAAATAAAATTCCTTTTGTGTCATAGATATCGAGAAATAATATTTTGGCATATAGTTCCTTTAGGTAGAAAAACAAATGAATTTAATTATAAAAAAATAAAAAATAAAATACAATAAAAAACGATTATTTGGCTTCTGAGACCTGAGGAGTTGGCGAAGAGTCAATAACTTCTATAGGGTCAACCTCAATTGATCTTCTACTGTGATTGGGTATACTCGCGTCCGAGTTCCTCTTCACAAATTCATAGCTGGGGAACTTTGGAATGCTGTTCTTTGACGGTATCCTGTAAGTATTATTGCTAAAACCCTTGTTATACTCATAAATGAATGACCCAGTATCAAAAGACGTAATACTCGAGGGCACACTGGCAAGACTACCACTGTTACTGGTAACAATGGAGTTAGAAGACAACGAAGAATCCGTGGTTGATACCGACGACGACGACGAAGAAGGCCTGCAAAAAAATGAAAAGTTCAGAAACTTTTGATAATCAGTCCCCATCACTTTTGCCTCGCTTGGTAGCATAAGAGAGTCTCTGCCTCTATCCGCATGGTTATTGGTAGCAATGATCGTCCCAGAGCTACTGGGTGTCGAACTTCTAGTATCTTCCGCAATGACCGTATTATCTATATCAACAACGATGGAATCGTTGCATGCAAAATCGTTAGTGCCAGAAATAGCTGTAGTGGGTGTAGTAGTAGTAGTAATAGTAGTAGTAGTAGTTTCCGTACATTGTTTAGTTATAGGTATATTATACAGACTTGAGAGTGATTCCTCCACAGAAGTCGGCCTACTATCGCTAGGTAACTCACTAGTAGCAGTCAACAATGGCAACCCTGGTATAGGTTTCGTTATAGTCTCAACTGAATTGTTTACAGAGGTATAACTGCCATGAAAATTTAATGCAGGTAAGGAAGATTGTAAAGCTGTCGGTGGCGGTGAAGATGCAGCTGAAGTCGTCAACTTCAAAGTCTCAATATCTAGTGTAGTATCCGTCACTACACTCTGTTTATCTTCATTTGCGTCGAAGTCCCCTAGAATCGTGCTGATTGGACTCTGAGGAGGTTCCAATGCATTATTGTTAGTTATATCGTTAATAGTAAATGTTTGATCTTGTAAATTCAAGTGTGGAATTTCTTCTTCAATGCTTTCATTAGTGGATTGTATGGTATTTCCGTTATGAGTACTTTGCGACTCATAATTGTTAATAGAATGATTCATTAGATTAACTGTAGTTAGTGTATCCATCGAATCATTGAGATTTGCGTAATCGAATTGAGATACAAAATTTTCCCTTTCGGTTAATGGTTCTTGCATGACATGACCAGCAGTATCTATGCTAACAGTTTCAATCTTTGCAGTGATATTGTCGTTGTCGTTTGGTGTCCCAATACTGTCATACAAGACCTCATTCAATCTCTTTGGTTTAACCCAACTTGTAGGATCACTATGGTATAAGTGTTTTAACGGTGATGTGTTATAGTAGTCTGTGTTCTCGCTGAATGTTCTTGAACTAACGTTTCTTCTCCTACTATTTGGTTTTCCGAAAAAAATACTATTACTTACACCTCTATTTTTCCCATTGTCTCCGTGGTTAGCCATATTGGTCACAATTGGTCTGCTATGTTGTTTAGTATTATCAGAAAATTTCATTTCGAGGTCTGAAACAATTTCGTTACCAATTCTGAGATTTCCTTGGGGTTCTAATGGCGCGGAGGCAGAAACCCTCGTAACCACTAAAGTGGAACAGTAGTTATTGTAGTTGTTATTATCATAATACGTCTCACCGTTCACATCGTATCGACAACACAATTCCATATCTAGATAAGCTGTATTCGAGGAGAACTCCAGTATTTTCTTGAATTGTAAGATGTACTTCAAAGAGTTTAGGTTAATGTTGAAAGCGAATTCATCGATTTCTGGTGATATCGACTTATTGAAGTAGGCCGTACTGTAGTGTATATCCTTCCAATTATTAAAAGTGTATTTAGTCTCGATAAATTTCTCAAAGTTTAGGTTTTTCACCATGATGCGTCCCAGGATGCTTTCGCCGGCATCTGGACTTTGGGCCAGGCTCACCAACTGTATGTTGGCGTCATTAGAGTTAAGGTGTATCTTGCGAGAGTTTGCGTTAGTAAACATCAATCTCCAGTTCATTTCCGCGAGCAATTCGTTAGCGATAGGTGTTGTTGTTGTTGTTGTTAGGCACAGAGGTGCTGGGGTCTTTTGGTTACTGAGGAGAAAAGAAGCGGCTGGCATATTTCTATAAGCATGTCCTGCACGAAACGAATCAATACTGTTATTACTTGATTCATTATTAATACCAGCCACTCCGTAATCACCCCCACCCCCGTGTTTCTTCATGTACAGCGAACTGAAGAAACCTTTCAATTCATGATCTTTAATGAACTCGTCATCGTCGTCGTCATCTCCGGTCTCGTCGTCGTCGTCTAGGAAGAAACTGATCCCTCTGCTACTATGTTTCTGGAACCCGCTCAGAAACTTCAGGTCCATGTGCCTGGTGAAGTCGTCGTCGTAGTCGCTGAGATAGAAAACGTTCTCCTCCTCTTTCACCACGGTACTGGGCAGCGACGTTATGGGCCCGAGTGCCGGGGAGTTCTCGTGCGAGATGGAGATCGGCTCTGCTGCGGCGTCGTAGCTTTTAACTGTTGTCAGATTAGTAGCGAATCGAACATTTTTCATAGAAGAGAGCGACGACGCGGACGAGGTGTTGGACAGTGTCCTGCTATGCGCTTTCCCGCGCGAGTCGTCGTCTATAGTTTTCAAAGAAGGTTTTAGTCTCGGAGCATTTTTCTTACTCGAACATATCATCTCAGAAGGGAAAAAAAAAAAGAATGAAGAATAAAAAAAAAAAGAACTTGAAAGCAAATATATTGTTATTGTTACTGCTTTTTTTTATTTTTAATTTTAATTTTATTTTTAGTATTATATTCCTTTATCTTTGTAATATGTCAATAATTCCTTGTGTTATTATAAAAAAAAAGGACAAAGAGTTAGTAATATATATATATATATATAGTAAAAGAAAAAAAAAATTTTTTTTCAGAAAAACATTAGTCTCTCTCTGTGTATTGTAGTCATGTTTCTTTTTATCTGCTTTTCTTTCATTTCAATTCCATTTTTCTTTTTTTTCTATATATAAAAACATCATTTTTGCGTTTCATCAAAGAGACAGGGACAGAGACAGAGCGGCACAGCGACAGACAGATCATCCCCCGTTTCTACCCCGCACTTTCTCTGTTTCTCATCCCATCCCACCCCACCCCACCCACCCCCCTTCCCAACTACACAAAAACACTCGTACGAGGGACGTGCCTGTTTTTTCACCCCTGGCTTTTTTTCTCGTTTCTTTTTTTTCGATTTCCACGAGACTTCCACGAGAGTTTCTGAGTGCAAATTGTCAATGGCCTCGTTTCTCTGCACCAGATCTCTCAACAAACCCGCTGTCACCTGCGGCCATTGTTCAGGGCTGTCACGTACTCCCCTCGCCCCCTTTTTCCTATGTCTCTCCATGGTATTCTCCAACTCCTGAACCACAAAATGGTAAAAGCGGGGTAAACGAGAGCTGGCGGGTATTTCATATACGTGATATTTCTTCAATGATATTTCTTTAATACCTGGTACAAAAAACTTGTTGAGACAGTGTCTCAACAAACTGCGCTCTTTTCTTCTCGTGCGTCGTTACAGAAAATTTCTTTGAATCATATTTTGTGGGGAGGGGTGTCATTGAGAATGCTACGTAGAAACCTCATCATTCCGTGATCAATGATTTACTCTTTTCTTTTCTTGTTTCATTGCTTTTGTTATTACGTCAGCAGAAAAAAGAAAAGAAAAGAGAGCAAGGCGGGTGCGCACCCCCTTTCCCGCGGATGGTCCCGCGGGAAAGGGGGNGGGGGGGGAAGGCACTTTTAGCGTGACTATCAAATAGAAATTGGAGAGCCCGAGAGATCTCCCCGCGGGAAGATCTCTCTGGCTCTCTGGCTCTCTGGCTCTCTTGCTTAAGCGATAAGGGGCCGGGCGAGCTGTTCCGCCACGCGCAGAACCCCTTCCAACCGCCCCTTCAGCAGCGAGGAATCGCACTCCAGCACTTTCAGGGCCGCAAGGTCCACCGACCCGGTCTTGTCGCCCACTTTGACCGTCGCAAGACCACCGTCCGCCGATTGTGTGTACCCGGCTCCGAACTGGGCCTCCATCAGTTCCTGGATCACCGCCAGACGCTGTGCGCCGTCCTGTGCGCTGTTGCTCTTGTTGTCCTCACTACTGTCACTGCCACTGCCCATCGCGGAGATAATTATGGCCTGGATCGTCTGTATCAGGTACAGGTCCAGCGGCGGCTCCGCGGGTTCCGCGGCCTGTTTCTGCTGCAGCCACTTGATCTTGAGCAAGTAGGAGTGCGTGCTGGACTCGTACTCCCGGTAATCCAGCGCCACTCCGTTGCCGACGTGCACGACCCGCTGGTCCTCCTCGTCCATCTCGACCGTTCTCAGGTACAACGGCGACTCGACCAGCGGGTGCACGCCGCTCTCGAAGATCTCCTGCAGCCGCGGCTGCAGCACCCCGTGGACCACCCGGTCGATCGTGTTCTGGTCCTCGATCCGTATTATCAGCGTGTTCTGCTTGCTCATCTTTTGCCGCTGTAAAATAAAAAAATAACTATACGAACAAGAAAAGATATAAGGATAAAAAGTACTTTGAGAATAGAGAGTAATGATTCAATTACGTTGCTTTTTATGTCTTTTACAACTTAGTTATCCGTTGTCAATTCGACTCTCTTCCTCTTTTATTTTTGTTTTTTCAACTTTTTTTTTTTTTCTTCGTTAAACGTATGATATTATATTCGTACAATGCATTTTACTTATTTTTTTCATTCTATATAAATTGTTATTTTTTTTGTTTTAGAACAACATTTCTGAGTATATCTCGGTACCGTCGTTATTAGTATCTGCATCTACAACATTGTTGTTCGCGAAATAATTATTCCCTGCGGCAGAGAAAATACTCATATTATATCCGTTTTCATTATGCGGGTTGCCTCCTCCCGCTGCGTTGCTGTACCCGTCCGTGGAACTGCTGAATGTTATTCCCGATACGTGGCCGTTCGCTAAAGCCCACGCTAGCGTGCCCGCTCTACTGATAGTATTTACATCGTTATTATTGCTGTTGCAACCAGTAGTAGTGCTCGCACTGGCACTGGCACTGGCACTGGTACCGCCACTGCCACTAGAGTTCCCGTTCGCATTCATGTGCTGAGCGTTAGAAACGTTGATTGTAGACAGAACCCGCTGACTATGCAACAGATCCGAGCCGTGCTTGGCTCTATCATCCTCCGTATTCATAAACTCAAGCACAGAATCATTCGTCCACGTAGAGATATTGTTGATCATATCATGAGTACCGTTGCTGAACAGGATCATGCCATTCGTCTTACTAGCCCCGTTCGGCTGGTTCCCGTTATAGTTGTTCCCGTTACTAGCAAGAGGATTGCCAGCTGCCTGCTGGTTGCCATTGCTGCTCCCACTTCCATTACCACTACTCATTTGAGACAAAGAAGGTATCGGTGTTTGCGCATTCATAACTGACTGGAGAGGTGAATGCTGGTTAACAGAGCTCGAGAGTTGCATCTCGTGTTGCTCCTTCTTAATATTCGCTTGCTCGCCACTAATGACCTCCTGGTTCAAAAGTGGCGGCGAACAGGCCTTGCCGTTGGTTGGACTTCTCACGATATCTGATACCGATCTGCTATTTACATAAGCCTGCTCACCGACGCTCGTTTCCTGGTACTCCATCTGAGCCGGAAATTCAACTGCACCCTTAAGGGGAGGCATATGCCCCTTTCTGTCCAGTTCGGCAGCGTCATGCTTCAGAGTCGACAAATAGGCCTGCAAATTTTGCTGTGCTAAGTGTTGCTGTAGGAACGCTTGTTGCTTGAATAGGTTCCAGTCAAAAGATGTGGCATTAATCGGCTTCTGAACAATATATTCATTGACATTTGGCGAACTCCTTCCACTACTGTCTTTACTTTCGTCTTTCCCGTTTGATCCACTACTATGAACATTATTGCTGCTCGTAGACTTTTTGCTCTCATAATGTTCTGGAGTATCAATTTCTTTTGTACCGCCAACTTCCTGTTTTGACTGTGGGTGTTGTTTTTCTTTCGTCAACTGTTCGTTCTCTTCAATCAATAGGTGTGATAAACCCTTAGGAACAGCAGTTTTCTCTAATACACCCTTTTGCATTTTCAATTTTTCCTTCTCGGCATTATCCAAATCGACCTGAGAATTTTCAACAAAACCGACATGCTCACTGGCCTGTCTTTTACCAAAAGTTCTGTTAACAGCTGGTGGCATACCTTCCTTACTCACTGTTACATCAGAAAAGCCCGAGGATGCATCGTCTTCAAATGCATTCTTGGTCTTCGAGTCAGTTCTCTCATTCAACTTTTCAATATCAACTTGACTGGCTTTAGAATTATTTTCAGCAGATTTTATTTTCATTTGTTGGTTGTTCCCATTCTTCCTATGTTGTTTCATGTATATCAATTCTGCTGAGTCAGGGCCACAACGTTCAATCAAATTACCTACGGTAGCATTCATCAATTCATCGAAAGTGTCTCTAAATATCTTCGCAAACCTAGATCTCTCGGTCATGACATACAAACACACCGAACATGCTCGTAGATCATCCATAGTTGAAAATAAACTTGCACTGACTAGAGGTCTTGTGTGCTTTGATATGTCTCCTAGTTTACGTCTTTTCTCATCATCATAATTCCTTGCGAGCCACATACAGTATATCAAAGTAACACCTGCAACGAATACAGTATGAACAGCAGGTGTGGAATGGCCAGTTACTGTTTTTTGATGAAACGTTTTGTACAGTTGACAGATTTGACCTGCCGACGCTTGGCACTCCCTAAATAATCTGTCCTCAGGTCTTAGAACTTCAAGGAAAGGTTGGATTAATAATCTCACAGATCTATAATAATACAGTTTTAATGTTTCGTTTTCAAAATTTCTCAAATCCGAGCTTGAACAACCAGCTCTCCATAGTTCTAATTCGTGGAAAACTTTTTTGACTAATGGCAATTGTTTTTCAAGTTCTTCTCTGCTATGGTTACTTTTTCTCTCAGTTGCCGGTAAAATCTTTAGCTTTTCAACAAAATGAGATTCAATACGTCTCAATTTCAGTGATTGGTTAATAAAATGAACACCGCTTCTTCTTGGTGTTGTTGAATTTAATTTACTATGCGTGAAGAATGAGTTCTCATCAAATAAGGGCACATCAATTTCACTCTCGTGGATAGTGTATGGCTTTCCTACAGCAACGCAGATCATTCTTTCCAGTAGATAAACACACCAGAACAGCCTCAATTTTTTATTTGCAAAGGGGCTATTAGGTTGCCATATGTGTAGGTGGAGTTTATCTTTACAAATGTTCATGACATCTCTGATAATATCATACAGCAGCATAGAATCTGTATCAGTCCTAACTATGTACAGAACTAGCAAAGTAGACAACTCTAGTTCTTGGACAGGTGTTAATTTGTCCCCGCATCTTGTAATGTGCCTAATAGCAGTAGAGAAATATCTGACGGGCGGTTGACCTTTGTATTTACCTGTGGTCATATGTAAGCATGCACTGATGGTGAACACCATCCACATTCTGCCACAAGCAAAATGGAACTCCGTTTCTGAGTACGAATATATTTGATTCTTTAGATAATTTTCATGAAAAGCGTATATCTCATCTTCGTCCAATAGGGGATATTTGAATTGAAGTCTGGTGAAAAAAGTTTCTAAGAAAGATCTTGAGAGTTGTTCATCAAACTCAAATGCAGGATCATACGAAAGGAATTCTTTCAAATTATATTTCGCAAAAATACACTTTGAGAAGTCAACGGAGTCCAAGGAATCGGAAGATAATGCAGGGATCTGGTTGGTGGTTTTAGTACTTTCCAAAGGAGTCCCAGCTGAAATGTATGGCGACCTCAAAGGATACACGTTGTGATTACTTTGTACAGGGGGTAACGGAAGTATACTGCTATTTGGCGTCGTAGTAGTAACCGCGCCGGGCGTTGACACAGTTGACTGACTTACCTGTTTTTCCTCTTGTTTATTTCTAACCAGATGTTCCACGTCCTTTAGGTCACCTACTTCACCTAACAAATGACATATTTTCTTGTACTGGCTTGCTCGTTTCATGTAGGCTGGAGAACCCGGTTGTAAATCAATCAATTTTTCAAGGTATTTCAACTTCTTCTCAAGGAAAATGGTGTACTCATCTTTATCCGAGTTATCCTGTTTCTGAGATTTTTTCAATTTTGCAACACTCTTCTTCCGAACAGCAGCTTTGGAGTCTGATGTGGAAGAATTAACCCTACTCATATCTGAACTGTCCATAGAGTGATCGTTAGGGGAGATATATTGAGGGTTACTCTCCTGTTTCATGAGTGTGACAGGCGGCAGAATTTTCTGCCCTTGTAACACCGAGTTACCGCTGCTGCCACTATTACTGGTCGTGTTCGAGTTTTGAAAATTGTATGGCAGCCCTGGAATATAGTTATTATTATTTGGGGTTTGTACCGGGGACGCGACTGCGGCTGCGACTGCGGCTGCACCGGGACTGTGGGTGTGAACGCTATACCGCTCGTTACTAAGGGTGCTATTGGTGTTGTTTGTGTTCGGGGTATTGGCACTGGGGTTACGTCGCACATACACCCCTTGCTGAGGGGGATATCCCACTATATTCGGGCTCGTGCCGGTATTAATGCTGTGATGATGATAGCTACCATTACTACTACTACCACTGTCCATATATGCGACTGGGTAGTAATGCTGGGGCAACGTATAGTTTCCCTGGTAGAAATGCGGGCTCAAACTATTACTAACGGGACTCGTGGCGGATGGCTGCGCCGCGGTCTGCCCATGTATAAGGTTCTGCAGCTTTGACACATACTCCTGCTGCTGCTGCAGGTCCTGTTTCTTGACGGCCTTCTTCGCCTTCTTCTTATGCGGCTTCCCTGTAACTTTCACTTTCACCTTCGCGCTCTCAGACGACTCAGAATCGTGCGGGCTCTGGGGGCTCGAGTACCGCGCCGGCTGGACACACTTGACAGCTGCCTTGAGACAGGCTGTACAGCTGGGCAGTTTGTGGTCGCACCGCTGTTTCCGGCGCCTGCACAGCAGACACGATCGCGACCTGCCCTTCTTGTCCTTCAGCAGCGCATCCAGCTTATCCCCTGCCTCTTCCAGCTCTTTTTGAAACCGCTCGATATTCTCCTCGCTAACTTCTTTCTTAGGACGCCCCATTTATATTATCACACAGACACACACACGGACACACACGGACACACACGCTTTTTCTCCTTCTTGGCCTCTTTGTTGTGGTCCTATTTCTCCGTATATTTTACTTTTTTATATAAATATACAATATTTGTAACAGGAAAGAAAAGTTTTCTTGTTGTAGTTTATATTATTATGTTTATTTTCATATTATTGACGTTGCTAAAAAGAAACGAGAAGGAAAAATAGAGAATGCTGTATTTTCTCGATCCCGTGGTTGTTACAGGAAAAAAAAGAAAGAAAAGAAAAGAAAACTGATCGTCGCTCACAAGAAAAAAAAAGAAAGAAATTCGATAAACAATTGCTATGGGAAATTTCATGACACAGAACCAGCCGTACCAAGAAATGGAACAACCCCCCCTTTCTGCTTTCTTTCTTTTTTGGCCCATTGTTTGTTGCCCAGCACGTCTGTTTGTCTGTTTGTTTTCTGGTCTTGCGCGGGTTTCCCGTGGCGATGCATGTCGAATCTCTGGAAATTTCCGTTTTCGGCCACCTGTTCTTTTTCTTCTTCTGTTCAAACGTGTGCTTCTTGTGTGCCCGCTGCTCTGTGTCCGCCCATTGTTTCTTATTTGTGTGTATCTTCTCGTTTCTTTTTTCTTCTCTTTTTCATTGCATTGCACTGCATTGCTGTATCGCTGTCTCCTTTTTGACTATGTGGTCTGACTCCCCATTGACAAAAAGTATGTTCCGTTTGTTTTTTCTTTAATCCTTCGCAATTTCCATTCTCTCGGCTTTTATCCGATTTTACATCTTCGTCGCGTTTGATATTTTGTGGTCACGTTTTGTATCGCTGTAGTCATGTGACAACGTCATGTGACGTTGTCACATGACATTCATTTCTTCCTCGAACCCGGCCCCCCCAACCCTTTAAAAAGCAAGAAGTTAGCATAGTTATCAAGTTACAGTTTTGCACAGAGTTATAATTGCACAGAGTTATAGTTACAGGTTTATAGTTTTGCACAGAGTTATAGTTCAAAATAATGGGGGTGCTGACTAATGCAGATAAGGAGATAGTTAAAAGGGCGTTGCCCAAGAGTTCTAACAAAATCATCGATATAACCGTCGCAAGGCTGTACATCGCGTACCCCAACAAAGACGAATGGCAATACACCGGTCTCTCGGGCGCAATCGCGCTCGTGGACGACCTCGTCGGCAACACCTTCTTCTTGAAACTCGTCGATATCTTCGGACACCGCGGTGTTCTGTGGGACCAGGAGCTGTACGTCAACTTCGAGTACAACCAGGACCGGACGTTCTTCCACACCTTCGAGATAGAGGAGTGCTACGCGGGTCTCTTGTTCCTGGATTTGTCGGATGCGTCGCATTTCCACAAGAGAATCGAGAAACGCCACAAGTACGCCTCCAGGAAGACGTTGAACAATAAGAACGCAATCGCCATGTCCGCAAAGGTAAGGAAAGAAAACGCACAAAAAGTCGTCCACGGACCAAGAGGCGAGGCTCTAATAGATAACCAGCGGCAGAGGTACGCCCTGGATAACGTAGAACATGTTCCAAATACGAAGAAGAAGGCACCGCCGCCACCACCACCGGTTCCGACCGCGACAACACCAGAAACACAGACAAGAGAACGTTCCAATACCGCTACATCGATGTCATCAACACCAGCACCAACCAATGACTCAATTGTCTCGTCTCCAACACCAGTTAGTCCCCAACAACCATCTACTAAACATAGCGTACCTCCATTACCGGAGAACTTGGTAATGGCTTCATCGGTTCCACCTACAGCTCCACCAGCTCCCGTGGCTCCACCAGCTTCCTCTACTGGAGCGCAGAATACAGCCCATGGAACATTCCCATATCCTGTACCTCCTGGTGCAGCTCAGCCACCTGGAAACCTTCCATTCCCTGTACCTCAATCACCTCCTGGGAATGTACAGCCACCTCCTCAACAATTCAATCAACAGTACATCCCAGGTCAACCAGCATTTGCGCAGCAACAGCAACAACAACAGAGACCAGTACCACAGCTGCCTAATAGAAACGCAAGACCAATACCGCAAGTACCTCCAGGAAATAGGCCTGTACCAGTAGCCGCGGGCGGTAGACCCCCTCCACCTCCTTCAAGAAGAGGACCTGCTCCTCCACCCCCACCACATAGAAATGTATCAGTTGCTACACCGGCACCAACTATTCCAGTACATCAAAGAAGGGGTCCAGCTCCGCCTCCTCCTCCACGTGGTGCACGCCCTATGCCACCTCTTCCAGGCCAGTCTACGAACAATGCTACTATTCCGTCGCAACCGCAATATCAGCAACAGCCTCCTCCTCCACCTCCTCAACCGCAATATCAGCAACAACCTCCACCACCTCCTCAACCTCAATATCAGCAACAGCCTCCTCCACCTCCTCCTCCCCAACCTCAATACCAGCAACAACCTCCATCTGTACCTGCACCTGCAGCTACAGGTGCGCCACCTCCACCTCCACCGGCTTTCTTATCAAATGCAGCTGCCAATCCGCAGCAACCTCCACCTCCACCAGCAATGCCAGCAGGCACTGGCGGCAATGGCGGGTTTACTGAGAACACTGGTGACCCAGGCAGAGATGCATTGCTTGCCTCAATTAGGGGAGCCGGTGGTATTGGTGCTTTGAAGAAAGTGGATAAATCCCAGCTAGATAAGCCTTCAGTACTATTACAAGAAGCTCGCGGTGAACCGGTTGCCAGTACCCAACCTACGGGCGGTGCAGCACCAGGTCCTGGTGGTCCTGGCGGTTCACTTGCTGATGCACTTGCGGCAGCATTGAGTCAACGTAAGAACAAGGTTGGCGCAGGTGCTGATTACGATAACGGTGACGATTGGTGAAACCTATATTAGACATTGGAATTCAATAATGTATCAAGGATATGTAATTATCTAAAGCATAAATCTGGGATATAATATAATATTACCTATTTTGTAATGAGGACAGCCACTCCAACGGTGTAAATGATATAACCATGTCTACACTGAAGATATTTTATCTCTCTGTCATCTTTAAGGAGGTTATGGAATAACATTACGCTACGGTTAACTAGACAGACCTAGATAAAAATGGGAATGTTTGATTATATATTCAAGAGTAGATAGAAATGCTCTGGGAACGGGCCTACAATTCTCATTTTCAATAGTTTTAGACCTGAATATTCCCGGGGAATGTGGTATGCTACTTGTGGGAGACTGTTAATGTGAAATGTTATCTTTTTTTCATATATAGAAATAAAAGGGGAGAAAAAAAAGTAATTATTTTTGATATTTTTTTAAAACGATACCATAGTACATTATACTTACTGAGAGGATGGACCTGGGTTCATTCTTCTCTTACCGTTAGTCAAGGTAACGTTAACAAATCTTCTGGTGTACAAAAGTCTCTTGTAAGCTCTACCCTTTGGCTTCTTTGGCTTTTCAGTCTTCTCGACCTTTGGAGTTTGGGACTTAACCTTACCAGCACGAGCTAGAGAACCGTGAACTTTACCCTATTGAAATAATACATTTTTCTCTTATTGTTAGACAATAATAAAAAATTTAAATATTGTTAGTAAAAAGAAACTTTCTTTTAGATTAAAAAGAACACCACTCTAGAGATAAGCGAGAAACAAAGAGATATTATATATTGGACCGTTTCTTCCTTTTTCCGCAAACATATTGTTTCTATTCCCTATATGCCACCTCAGGGTCTTTACCATTTCCTTTTCTCTTCTCGATTTTTTTGCCCTATTTTTCTGATAAGGCACTATCCTTTCTGTATATATTCATTTCCTGTGCAACTTACAACATGTAAAAACACCTTAATCATTCCAATATCTGACAAAAAAAAAGGTAAATGAAATTTCCTATTCTCTTCTATCCTCGTATCTCTAAAAATTGTGCTATGCTATCTCAAATAATAAACGTACCATTCTGTGTGTGTTAGATTCTTTGGTTTGGTAAGTTCAAAAATAAAAACTCAAAACCCAAAAACTCGTTAATTCTTATATATACTGTCTGGCTGTTTTTTGGTTTTTCAGTTTTTTCCAAATCCTTCTGTAGAGAGGCCCCCCCCCACCAGTTTCGCCGCACTCACAGTAAGAAACACAGAGAAACACTCCCTGTGCTCCTTCTGTTCAGACAAGACAAGACCCCGTCACTCCCTTCGGCAGGAATTTGCTGGACTCTCCCTAAACTCATTGGAACCTCCCGTATCGGGTAACTATAAGAAATTTCGAAATTTAAAAAAAAAACTATTTTGGTGGTGTACGGATGTGGAAATGTACGGGTGTTCTTTGACAGTCACAAGAAATTATCATGTCCAGTTTTTTTCGTATCTTGTGTGTATGATATTACACGAAAAATTACTCGAGATATAAAATTTTTTTTCGTGTGACTCTTTCCGTGGTCACGTTTTATTTTTCAGTATGGTTTAACTCTTCGAAGCACCCCCATCAAACCTTAATAATATTCTTATAACTCAGTTATATATTATATACATATATATATACATATATATATTAAAGAGCAGTAAGTCTTGCGATCTTCTTTTTTTTTTTTAAGTGGAAACAAGTTTCTCAGAGAGATTAACAATCATATATAGAAGATGCTAGATAGAGAGGAACCTAATCATTTCGGAGCTGGCCCAGCTCAATTACCTACCGCGGTATTACAACAGGCTGCTAAGGACTTGATCAATTACAATGGGCTAGGTTTGGGTGTCGGTGAGATTTCTCATCGTTCAAAGGACGCCACGAAGGTGATCGATGACGCTAAACAGCACTTGATTGAATTGCTGGACATCCCTGATACACATGCGGTCTTCTTTCTGCAAGGTGGTGGTACTACCGGGTTCTCAAGTCTGGCTACAAACCTAGAGGCAGCTTACATTGCAAAGACTGGTGAAGTGGCACCAGGAGGGTATTTGGTCACCGGTTCGTGGTCTCAAAAGGCTTACGAAGAGGCGCATAGATTGCACGTTCCCGCAAAAGTGGTTATCGACAGTAGGGAGTTTAGTGAAAGTGGTAAGTTCGGTGATATTCCAGAAGAATCAGAATGGAGTGATAGAATTAAAGGTACCAAGCTAGCCTACGTGTACATGTGTGAAAACGAGACTGTCCATGGTGTAGAGTGGCCGGCATTGCCAAAGTGTCTAGTAGAGGACCCAAATATCGAAATAGTCGCTGATCTATCGAGCGATATATTGTCTCGTCGCATTGACGTTTCTAAATATGGTGTCATTATGGCAGGAGCCCAAAAAAATATTGGTCTTGCGGGTCTAACGCTGTATATCGTGAAGAAAGAGATCCTAAAAAATATCGCCGCTATATCTACCGACAAATTGGCAGAGTTGCATATTCCAATTACTCCAATCGCATTTGACTATCCAACTGTTGCTAAGAACAATTCCGCTTATAACACTATCCCTATCTTTACCTTGCATATTATGGATCTTGTATTCAAGCACCTATTGAACAAAGGTGGTGTTCCCGCTCAGGAAGCTGAAAATAAGGAGAAAGCCAGAATTCTATACGAAGCACTGGATAAGTATCCAAATTTCTATAATTTGCCAGTCTCTCCTAGAGCTAGGTCAAGTATGAATGTCGTTTTTACTTTGAAGAAGGAGGGTCTTGATGACAAGTTCCTAAAAGAAGCAGCGTTGCTCAAATTGACTGGCTTAAAGGGTCACCGTTCAGTCGGTGGGTTCAGAGCCTCCCTCTACAATGCGTTGACCCTTCACTCTGTACAATTACTTGTTGATTTCGTTAAGAAGTTTGCGGAGGAGAACCAGTAAGAAAAATTTACTTAAGAATTTCCTCCTGTGCTTTTTTATGTACATTTAAGTGTAGTTGTTTATTCATCCTAATGATTTTTTAATAGAAACCCTACGTTGTTACACTCACAAGATTGTAAGACTATCTAATTACAAAATATATCGTGTCGTTAATTGATTATGCGATAATTTCGTACTCAAAAAGTAGTCTATTAGTTAAATTTTTTATGGCCCCTTTGATTACCAATGAATCTCGGATATGGTTCATCACATTACAAAAAAGGTAACGGACAAGCCAACAAGATCTTTATTTAAAAAGGTATTGGTCAAAATCATCCAGCTCATGATCACTAATTGTATAAGCGACCGAGCAAGGCACAGGGCGTACTGTTATTTGTTTCTTCAGTTTTCTTCGAGTTGTGGAAACCCATTTTTTAAGATTTAGAGAAATAAAAAAAAAAAATAAAATAAAAAAAAAAGAATGCAGGGAATAGTTATAATTAAACAATTGTTATAATTGTGTGGAAATAAAATATTTGAAATGGGAGGATGGGATGGCGTTATCATAAACATGCTAATATTTGGTTATTGATGTTAGTTTTTTTTAAGACTGTTCTATATTTTTCAAAGCCTTAGTCTCTAAATGGACATCAACCTGTTTGTAATTATCCCACGCTATACGGTAGATGAAACTTGGTGCGAACCCACCTATGTTAGTAATGTAAATATCGATATTTTCAGGAGGGACGTAGTCCGTTATAGGGTTAATGGTATCGAGTCTATTGTTAGGGTCCATCCTTGGTAACACTTTCTGCGAGCCGCCGAATTCGACGAATTTCTCGACATCGAACGGGTACAATGGAGAGAGCTTGAACAAACCTGCGACCGCAAAAACCGGGGTTTTGAACTCGCGGGCACATTCGCACACGGAAGAGACGCCAGAGGTGGAGGATATGGACCCGCCGTTGACGAACACGGCTTTCGTACCGATGATCACTTTCCCGACTCTAGACATCAATGCGAACACCGCGGAGTCTGGGATAACCATTGTTTCTATATTATGTTCGGCCAGTTTCTTAGCAAATGTGTGGGCCTTCTCTGTGTTGTTCGGAAACCCCTCGGTGACCAACACCGTGAATGTTCTGTTCCCGCGTTCTTTCGCTCTGATCAAGAACTTCAACACGGTCTTGGATTCCGGTGTAGGGGTCAGCAGGATCTCGTGGTCGTGGATCAGGTCGATTGCGATCTGCTGGATACCCTCGTCGATGTTCGTGATCTCGTCGATCAGGTCCCTGATCCCCTGGATGGCAACCTGGCGGTAGTCGGTCCTGCTCGAATTATTCCTCTGTTTCTTGTTCGGGACCGCGGCGACGTCGTCCTTGGGCATCTGCAGCAGATTGAACATGGACGAGATCAAAGGTTCGGCCTGCCCCGGCAACGTTTTCTCCCCGTTGTTCTCCTTCGACTCTTCCTCTATCTCATCCCTCAGCACGGCGAGTATCCGTCTTATGACGTTCCCGCAGCTGAACGCGGTCGGATGCGCTTTCTCGAGCCTGTTGCCCAACTGTCTGATCAGCTCTATCATCTCGTGCACATTACTCCAGCGCGACGCACTCAGGAACCGCATCAGTATCTGCAACGTCTCCAGCGCGATCTCGTAGCTGTCCTCTATCTGCCTCCTCTTCAACTTCGCAATGAACGCATCGAGCGTGACATTGATATCCGTGTTCTGGTTCAGCACAGCAGACATTGTATGAATTACCTTGATGAGCTTGTTGGTATACACAAGAGTAGATAGATGATGAAAAATTTTTTATGTTTTAATAAAGGTAGCAAAAAGAAAATTAAAAAGTAAAAAACTAAAGATCACAGCTGACGGGATGCACATGTAATATACCACTTCACGAATTGTAGTTTAGTAACAACATTAATAATAGTGTCGTTTAGACAACATTATAACAATACAGTATCGGCATCTGCATCCGCATCCGCATCCGCATCCGGCCCCAGGGGGAGTTGGTTATGCAGTGTGTGTACACTTGCAAGACAGCACAGACGGACGGAATCGAACCCCATCCCCTATTTTTCTATTTCTGTTTCCTGTTGCTCTTTCTCTCCGTTTTTTCTTCGCTGTGCCGGAGGGATTTTTTTAAATTAGTTCAAAAAGTTCGGCTGCAAGGTATTTGCGCTATTTCAAGTGTGACGTTTTACAGTATATTATATATATATATATATACATGTATGTTTGTATGTATATTGTAAATAGTTATTGAATGCTTGCTTCTGCAGATGACTGTAACACTTTTAATAGATGCTTGCTGGCGTACTTAACTTCATACTGGACGACTCGGGTGTGGCCGTGGTGGAGGACGCGTCCGCCGATAACACAGAGAGTATCGTGTTCCTCGCGGTGGTGTGGTTCATCCTCGGCATAGTCACCGCGCTCGTGGTCGGGACAGTCATCATACTCGTCTCCTACAGGAACACTAACGACGACGAGGAGTCCGTGATAGAGTCCGTGACGTACGACATTATAGAGAAACCAGAATTATAATATCTCGAGCATTCATTAATATTCCCCCCCTCATATATATATATTATAAAACAGCATTACTTCTACCTTCCTTTAAATAATTAATACTAATACTAATACTAATAATACCTTAACTCTTAACCATACGTGTTATGTGACCCGGGGTTTCCGGGTGTTCCGGGTAAACTCGCAAGTTTTTGTTTTTTTTTCAATATTTTTTTTTTTCTTTCTTCATATTTCTTCATTATCTTTCCATTATTTATTGTATTCTTGTATTATTCTTTGTATTTCTTGTAATGTTTTATAGTTCGACATCCTCAGATACAAAGTGATAAGATGAGTGTGTTGCTGCCTAGAATTTTGCCGGCCTTCAAGGCCAGACCTGCCCTCTGGAGCAAAGTCGGAAGGACTTTTGCCACGTCCGTCCGCTTGCAAGCTGCTGCCTTCGACAGAAGCAAACCGCATGTCAACATCGGTACGATTGGCCACGTCGACCACGGTAAGACCACCCTGACCGCCGCCATCACGAAGACGCTGGCCGAGAAAGGTGGTGCGGATTTCTTGGACTACAGCTCTATTGACAAGGCCCCAGAGGAGAGAGCTCGTGGTATCACCATCTCCACTGCGCACGTCGAGTACGAGACCGCCAAGAGACACTACTCCCACGTCGACTGTCCGGGTCACGCGGACTATATCAAGAACATGATCACCGGTGCCGCCCAGATGGACGGTGCCATCATTGTTGTCGCTGCTACCGACGGCCAAATGCCACAGACCAGAGAGCATCTGCTGCTGGCCAGACAGGTCGGTGTCCAGCACATCGTTGTCTTCGTCAACAAGGTCGACACCATCGACGACCCTGAGATGTTGGAACTTGTCGAAATGGAAATGAGAGAACTGCTAAACGAGTACGGCTTCGACGGTGACAACGCCCCTATCATCATGGGTTCCGCGCTGTGCGCCTTGGAAGGCCGCCAACCAGAGATCGGTGAACAGGCCATCATGAAGCTTTTGGACGCCATCGACGAGTACATCCCAACCCCTGAGAGAGACTTGAACAAGCCTTTCCTAATGCCAGTCGAAGACGTCTTCTCCATCTCCGGTAGAGGTACCGTCGTCACTGGTCGTGTGGAAAGAGGTGAGCTAAAGAAGGGTGAGGAAGTGGAGATCGTCGGCCACAGCACCACGCCATTGAAGACAACCGTTACAGGTATCGAAATGTTCAGAAAGGAGTTGGACCAAGCTATGGCCGGTGACAACGCCGGTATCCTAGTGAGGGGTATCAGAAGAGACCAATTAAAGAGAGGTATGGTCATGGCCAAGCCAGGCACCGTCAAGGCCCACACCAAGATCCTAGCCTCCTTGTACATCTTGTCCAAGGAAGAAGGTGGCAGACACTCTCCATTCGGGGAGAACTACAGACCACAAATGTTCATTAGAACCGCTGACGTTACCGTTGTGATGAAGTTCCCAGAATCCGTCGAGGACCACTCCCAACAAGTCATGCCAGGTGACAACGTCGAGATGGAATGTGAACTTGTCCACCCTACCCCAATGGAGGTCGGCCAGCGTTTCAACATCAGAGAAGGTGGCAAAACCGTCGGTACTGGTCTAATCACCCGTATCATCGAGTAGAAAAAAAAAAGAAAACCCAATGAGAAAACTCTCAAAAAAGAATGAATAGTTTATGCCAAGAAACATGTAAATAGTTGTTTTCTGATAAATATTCCGCCACGCCCACCTTTTCATTTATTCCAGTAAATAATGTGTTTATTCAATTCTATATATAATAAAATAAAAATAAAAAGTATGGCGAATAGCTAATAATATGAACTAAAAAGACCATTGAGGTGGTATGGCATTCATATCCAATACATGATTGACATCGTGTACTACGAAAATGACGGCACGTTCAAATTACGTCAGAATTTTCGTTTTTTTCGTTTTTTTTCGTATTTGTTTTTGTTTTTTGTTTGTTTTTGTTTTTGTTTCTCTCAGCTGTTTTGATCCCATTGGACTTTTCCTCCATTAAATCACTTTCAAGCTGAAATTTATGGGCCTTAACGATCAATCCAGTTTTCGTATTGTACAGGTCTTGTTTTTATTCATGCATCTCTAAGTTCTTGAGAATAAAAAAATAAACTCTTCCCACTAATTTCATCCAATATAAAGTCTAAGAGAGCGCAGAAAACAATATCATAAAAGTACACAAGACTTAGCTACTTAGATAAACTGATTATAGAAGGCTGAAGGTACAAAGTGAGACAAGGTTCCCTGGTTATATTTGAAACTGCTTCTAAGCTTATTCAAGAGTGCAATAATTTAATTTTATTTTGTTTTTTTCCCCAGCTTATTGATATAAATTATGACTGCCGTAACGAAACCATTGCCTACAGTGCCTACACAGCAAGATATTGATATACCTAGCAGGAAGCATCCCCTGAAGAAACAGAGCCCCGTGGATAGCTCAGAACAAGAGGAGTTCGAGTTCTTCCATGAGTTTTCGAGGAGTAACGTGAAGGGAGTAATACATTTGATCACGGCAGAGTTGAAAGAAAAAGGTACCAATGTTGAGTATTTGATGATACCGCTGCGGCCAGAACAAACTAACGAAAAATTGTTGGGATTTCTGAATCAGTTATTTCCTTTAGGTAATGGACAGCCCGTTAATGAAAAGAAACAACTCAAGATTATTGCGAAGAGTGATGTGTGGACGTTATATCAAGCGTTAAAATACATATGGTGTCGCCTTCCCGGAGCTGAAGTTATTGGTTGGAAAGCATACAACGAATTCAAACTAAGAGAAAAGGATAAAGGGTTTCCTAGGAAGTCGTTCTTAGAGATAATGCCTCAGTGTCTCGCGTCTCCAAACCATGCTTCTATTGTTTACGACTTTTTTGACCTCATTGTCACCATATCATCGAATTCAAAGGTAAACAAAATGAGTGCTAGGAAAATCTCAAGAATGTGCGCCGTGTGGGCGTTCGGTAGACTCCCGGAGCAGAGACCAGATTATGACTTTGATGCTCAGACATCGAAGACAGTCAACGATTCAATAAAGGAGGGCTTTGATCAATGGATACCGGGCTCTGACGCTATGTTCCATTTGTTGTTGGCGTTCCTAAGGAGTTTTGTACCAAAGGATATAGAAAATGCAAAACTTCCGAGGACTCTAAAGAACCTTCTGTTTAACAACGAATATCCTCCAATTTCCACAGCATTTGATTCAGAGACTATCTTAACCATACCGTTGGTAACTTTGTATACCGACAATTTTTCAAGGAAACCATGGCAACTTTTAGAGAGGTGTAATGAAATGTTAAATTTTGATCACCATGATGCATTTGAAGCAAGAGAGGATTATGCACTACTAAAATCATTATTCAAGAAAAAAAATAATGTCGAGGGTATAAGTAGAAAGATGTCACAAGAGTCAAGACGTTTGATGAAAGAGATGTCGACAAAGCATTCAACCTTTCAGGCAGGTTGGGCTCCTAGAAAGGCTCTGTCAAACAGCATAAATCTACATAAAAGAATTGATGTCAAGAGGGTTGATATTGATGATTATTTCATTTGGACGTGGCTTTCAACCTTGTCATACGAACAAACGTCTGAAAAAAAGAAAATATTTGGTCGTTCTTTGATATTAGAGTTTGAATTTGACGGTTTCAAGAAATGGGTAGTTTTTCAAGAATCGGACCTAGTCCTTGACCATATGATAAATGAGGAGAGGAAGAAATCAAAAAAGAACAAAAAGGAATCAGTCAATACGAGTTTTGAATCTGATACATTTAGTGAGCCTTCTTCAGAATCGTCAAGAAATCGGAATGTCACTCCTGTTTACGAAAAGTTTCAAAATGAGGTGCCGCAAAATAGTATTGCTTTGAAACCAATGTCTACCAATCCATTGGGATATCATACTGTTATTGATTTGGAATCACGTAAGGAGAAAAAGAATATGAAAAATAAGATCCAAAAGTGGAATCCGTTAAATAACTTGCGAAAGAAAAGTGGTAACTCTGAAGTAGAGCACAAAGAAAAATCAGCTGCCGATCTTAAAAAGAAGCTCAAGAGTACTAAATATGATGATTCTGCACCTTTGACAGATTTAAGCGACCCCATGAGCTATCAACTTCCGGATATCAAACCAGATGATGAAGGATTTACTATTGAATTACCAGATATAGATTCTGATAGATTACTTGATGATCCGACTGCTCTCAGACATCATAACCCAATGTTGAGTCCAGGTGGTGGATTTCAACAAACGAATAGTTATCAAAGACCAGCTCAACCGAATAAATTTAATATTCGTCAAAAACCTTCCAGAGTAGATTTAAGGGTTGCTTATGAAGATAAGAAAGCAGTACCAGAAGAGAGTAAAGAAGGTATTGATGAAATGAAACCGACTGATAGAGACGGAGCTATACCGAGGGAGGATAAGAGGGTGACAGGTGGTACTATTGAAGAATTGAGTGGGATGGTTGAGCAAATGATGGCATTTGAAAATCAAAACAATAACTCTACGGATAATGTAAATGATGTCATGAAGGGATTCACGAAGTTTGATCAGTACAAACAGAATGAGATTAAAAGTACTGACTCACTTGCAGTGCACTCTTTGAAAATTAGTACTGGAACTTCTGAGTCTCTCGTTGATAGTCTTGAGCTACAAAATAATAACAAAAATGCGGATAATCGTGCCTCGAACGAGCGTGTCCCATATTCATACTCCGGGGTACCAAGATCAGATAATTCGTATGAGATTGAACAGGCTCCAAAGCTTGCCAAAGAAATATCATCTTCTCCGAACAAGTCTAGGGATTATTTGTCTACATCAAATGAGTCCAAGGCTCCAATGACAAGGAGATCACCTGACTTGGTTTACCAACAACAACAGCAACCACTAAACGGAAACGGAAACGGATTAGTTCCCGAGCCGATGCAGTATGCGAACCGCCCAATAAATGAATATGTTGATAAAAATAGTAGTGGGCCTTCGCACGCTATAGTCGATCCTGGCAGACGTACCGTTTCACCCGAAAGGATTAACCAAGCGGTGCCAATGGCACAAGATGAGGGGCCTCCGACGAAGATGGAAAACCTTGTTAACCAACCTATGATGATGTCTCCCGCACAATACAGGCCAAGAAATGATATTGGTGCAGACACAGTGCAGACACTAAAGCCACCAACGACTCCAAATAAAGCACAAATACCTGGCAATGGCTATCTTGGTCCGCAAAGCCAAAAGCAGCTACCGAAGCAACCTTACGTATCCCAGTCGCCTGTGAAGAAGAAATCAGCATCTCCTCAGCCGGCTCAGCCTCCGCAGCCGATTGCCATCCAAAATTACCAGTCCCCTAAAGGTATGGTCGGCATGCCAAGGCACTACGATCCGGGCCAGCCACCTGCACCTGTCGGCAATGGTGTGTACTCGGGGTCGCCTATCACCAGTAGTGTGTCTATGAACCACTTGCAAATCCCTGGTAGCCAAGAGCGGCCTACTCAACAGATGTCGGGCTACCCAACCAATGCATCCCCACAACAACAGGACAGGTACATGGGTGGTCAACCTCAGGTGCAGTATCAACAGTATCAGCAGCCTCAGCAGTATCAGCAGCCACAGCATAGACAACAGTACCCGCTGTACCCACCACAAGGCCAGTATAATGGGTACGGACAGAGTCCACAGGAGTACCAAAACTACAACAACAGGCTGCCGAACTCGCCGTCCAACTACGGCCAGTTCATGCCTTCGCCACCGCCGATGGCCAATGGCTACCGTAATCAAGCTCCGAATGCGCAGTTCGCGCAGCCGATGATGGCCCCGCATAGTCCGCATAGACAGAGCAACATTCCGCAGATGGTCCCCATGGCGCCCACAGGCCATGTCAATAAACTACACGGGGTCAACCTGAACAAGAAACGCGAGCAAAAGAAACTATATAACGATATAAGAAGCGGGAACTTTGGTATATAAGGGGCTTTGGATTTATAATCAATATAGGTTGTTGTTTTTTTCCAACTTCGCTTTTTTTTATATAATTTTTTATATATAAGAGGACTGGATAAAAGTTTTTGTTGAAGCAAAGAGGGCAAGAAGTACAGGCAGGGGGGAAACATGAGTGAGAAGAAGAGCCCTGCTGAGCCGTGGACGCAAGCTGAGCAGATCCCCGTGCGGTCCTTCACCGGGTACAGGGTGGAGCTAGCTGGCTGGATACGGAACGACCAGCTGGCCGAACGCAGACGGGAGATCATCGAGGAAGACAAGAACAAAGAGAAAGTCAACGAGGAACGGTTGCAAGTGTATGCCCCCAAAGGGTAGTATCCTAAGTTTCAATATATTATATACACAATTTAAATACGTAATATGCATAGATACGTAATATCATTACAAGAGTTGGGGATTTACTCTGCTTTGTTGTTTCTTTTGTGAAGAATTGAAACGTCAGGGTTACCTGCTGCCTCAATTTTTTCCAGGGCCTTATACGAAAGAAATGGCTGTCTTTCCTTTCACCGTGCTGCACTGCAGTGCACACTGCACAGCACACTGCGTTATTGTTGTTTCAAACACGTCCGCAAGTTCTGGTGGTAAGTCCCCACGTCCCTGCTTCTTTAAATAGCAGAGAGAGGCCAAAACGTAAACGTAAATAACATCAAAATAACATTAAAATAACATCAAAAAATAAATGAAAATGGCTTGTCCCGCCTCCGCGCGCGCGTTGTGTAAAAAATTGCTAAAAATAATTTCAATCCACCCACACAAAAGATCGTCTTAGCCTTTTTCTTTTTGTTCAACACAAAAATTGCTGATGGCTGCATTCTTCTACAATCATATATATATATATATATATATATATATGCAATTCAATTGTAGAGAAGGTTGGAATGGGATATTTCTTACAATAAAGATACATACACATATACATATACGGCAATGGCTTTTACATTATTATTCGTGTCGCTATTCGTAGCGCTTGTGCACAGTCTGCCTGTTGGCCCGCAGACTTCTCCGCTGGAAAAACGTTTGTTTGATTACGACGCTAACACTATCCGAGGCGTTAATATCGGCGGGTGGCTGGTGCTGGAGCCGTACATCACTCCTTCGTTGTTCGAGCAGTTCAGGACGAACAGCGCAAACGACGACGGGATCCCCGTCGATGAGTTCCACTTCTGCAAGCAATTGGGCTACGACGCCGCCAAGGAACAGCTGATGGACCACTGGTCCACCTTCTACACCGAGCAGGACTTCGCTACTATCGCGTCGAAGGGCTTCAACCTGGTGCGGATCCCCGTCGGTTACTGGGCGTTCAAGACCGTGTACGGTGACCCCTACGTGACCGGCGAGCAAGAGCATTTCTTGGACCAGGCTATTGGGTGGGCCTCTAAGCACGGGTTGAAGGTCTGGGTCGACCTGCACGGTGCCGCGGGGTCCCAGAACGGGTTCGACAACTCCGGACAAAGGGACGTTATCGCTTTCCCCGCGGACGACCAGTTCAACCAATTGACCACGGATGTCATCAATTACCTGCTGAACAAGTACTCCCAGGACGAGTACCTCGACACCGTCATCGGTGTGGAACTGATCAACGAACCGCTGGGCCCTTCCATTGACATGGACAAGCTCAAGTACAACTACTACAAGCCAGCCTACGACTACTTGAGAAACACTGTGCAGAAGCCACAGAACGTTATCATCCACGACGCCTTCCAGCCATTCAACTACTGGGACAATTTCCTGACCTTGGACCAGGGCGCATGGGGCGTCACCGTGGACCACCATCACTACCAGGTGTTCAGCAGCGGTGAATGCCAGCGTGACATCAACACACACGTTCAAGTTGCCTGCGAATGGGGTACCGGTGTCCTCAGCGAGGCGCACTGGACAGTGGCAGGTGAATGGAGCGCCGCCTTGACCGATTGTACAAAATGGCTGAACGGTGTTGGTATCGGCGCAAGATACGACGGGTCCTTCTGGAAGAACGGCCAAGGCTCCTATTACATCGGATCCTGTGCCAACAATGAGGACATAAACTCCTGGAGCGAGGACAGAAAACAAAACACTAGAAGATATATCGAGGCTCAACTAGACGCTTTTGAATTGAGAGGCGGTTGGATCTTCTGGTGCTGGAAGACCGAAACCAGTATTGAATGGGACGCTTCCAGACTGATTGAGTATGGCCTATTCCCACAACCATTAGAAAATAGATGGTATCCAAACCAATGTGGTTTTAAATAGATCACCACCACCTCCTTTTCTTTTCTATTTGTTTTTTTTCATCCGTTCCTCACCGGATTCGGATGAGATATCCTTCTCTAACACCAAATCCAATTCTATGTTTTGAGTTTTTATTTTCGTTCTTCAGTTTATTTTCCAAGGAACTGGTTTCCTCATTATTTTAAAATAAAAATAAAAAAGCTTTTTTTTAATACTTACATTGCCGTGAACTTCATTATTTTTATTTTTCTTACAAGTTTTGCTTACTATCTTCTGGCATCTTATTTCCTTTTTTTGTTGAATTTTCACACTCTTCTCACTTTGATTCCTTTATTCCTTGGCGAGTGAACTTACCTGCTGGTCTTTTTTATTTGAACGATTTGTTCACCAGTATAGGTAACTTCGCATATTGTGATTCAACAATTTGAAGAGCTATTAGAATAAAAGAAGAAGAAAAAAAAAAAAAAAAGCTCTAGTCATGTGAACTTGTTAATTTTTAATCCCCAGTTATGCCTCATATTATTTTATTCTTTATTTTTTTCGCACTTTCGAGGTTTGATCTGTTGTTCCTTTTTGATATATCCTTTGTAATCATTGTTTGTTAATAACAGGCTGTGATTGAATCGATACACTATTTTTTTTTTTTTCATATAACAACACCACCATTTATATATACATATCTACTATTTTTTTTACACAGGTTTTCAGTATAGAATAATACAATCTTTATACATTTTTTTGGTTTGTTGTTGTGCTTTTTAATACATTAGTATATATAATTCAAAATCCAACTATACAACCTTCTACTTCTGAATAGTCACTATACTTGTCTTGATACCCGGATTCAAAACTAGATCGCGTTTCTGGCACGTTACGCAAAACAAAAAAAAATTATATGTCTAATTTCAATATAAGGAATCTTTTGTGATGCCCCCGGTCTTTACAACTAGAATGAAAATTATAGTTTTCGATTTATTTATACTATAGCATAGCAAGCGATACTTGAGTTCAACTGTTTTTGGTACTGGTACTTGACCTTCTCTTTTTTATTCGAAAAAATATAAAAAGGATAGGATTTTATTTTAATCGCGACTAGGAGGGAACTGATCTGGCCGATACTTTAGTCTCAAGATAAACAAGCTATTTTTTTTTACAGCAACTTCTGACCCTTGAAAACAGTATTAAGTGCAGACACCACTGGATGGAAGAGAAAAGAAAAGAAGAAACGGCAAGAATAATATAAATATTAATTAACATAGTAATATCACATTGATGCAGAGCCCGCAGACTATTGATCTTACCCAGGATGATTCAGATGTTGAAGAATATAACGCCTTGGGGGATCTCCCGGGAGGACAGAACTCCTCTGATACAGTAACAAAAGATATTGGCGGTGGGATGTCTAACGAGAAAGAACTTTCCTTGGAATCTATAAGGAAAGATGACGATAGGGAAGATCAAGAACAGGACAGCGTATATGTGGATGCAAATGGTGATGGTAACAACCTCTCACAGAGTAGCATGGATAATGTGCCCTTATCCTCTAAACAAATGCCAAACAAATTAGTTACGAATAGGGAAAGGATGGAAAAAATATTAGGGCAACGATCTGATATGAAAAATAATAATTCTGCTGGTATTACACAACCGTTTTCTCCAAGTGAAGGTAGGAATATAGGATTTAAAGTGGATCAGTCTAGTAGCCCGCTGAAAGAAGTTGAGGGCTCTCCAGGAACGATTAGATTGAAAGGGTTAGGAGATGGAAGCCCCGGTAGAAAACGGACAGCTTATGCTATTGCGACACCAATTTCGAATAATGGCACAGGGTCAGATTCTAATGACTCTCAAAAAATGTATGAATCAGATAATTCAGAAAGGAAAAGGAAAAAACGTGATTCAGGATCAGCTGTAAATGTGCCCAAAAAGGAAGACGTTGATATAATAATCCTTACGGATGACGATGAAGACAGCGCCAATAATGATATTGATGTTAAAGGCGGGATGGCGAAACCAAATCAAGGCGAACCGCTAAAAGAAGAAATTCCGATTCTGGATTTAGTGAAAAATGAAAATATGGAGGACATAGAGGGCCTGCATAAAAAGACAGAATTATCTATAGAGGAACTTCAGGAGAACTACAAAATGCTCGCGAAACATTTCAATAAGAAAGAAGCTGAATTAAAAAACAATATCGGGAACTTACAAAATACACATATTATACTTCAGAGAAAATTAGTTACCAGGCAAAAAAAATTGGATGACGCTGAAAAGAGATGGAAACTGTTACTCCGATCTGCAACCAGACAAGGTGAAGCGAGTTCAACACAACAGATTCTTATTAATGAGGCAATAAACGTTGTAAATAAGTTGAAGTCAGACAGAGATTCTACACACTTGAAGTTGGAAAATGTTGTTCAGAAATTGGACGAAACCAATTTAAAATGGGGTTCGGTACAAAAACATAAGGTTGAACAACTAGAACGGACGAAAAAGGAAATCCAACATAAAACTAGGGATCAAAGTAATAAAAAATTTGTAGATGAAAGGAAGAAATACTTGGTGGAAAGAGATATTCTGGATGAAATGTTCCAAAATGGATCTCTCTCGCGTGACATGCATGCACAACTAATTAGAGAACTTGAACAAAAGATAAACAGTCTAAGTGTCGAACAGTTGGATGACAATAATTACATGCAAGGTATTCATGGTGCCCCACCAGTTGATGACCTGTTCGTTAAATCTATCAACATGGCTCGTGATCTGTTGATAAAAAATACTTCTAGGTCGGTTGTAACAAAAAACCAGTTGTATCATTATTTAAATACTCTTGTCGCATACAAGCAATATTTCGAAAGTGGTAATTATTGTGAAAGAACTTTACGAAGAGCATGTGCAGAAGCTGCCCAGGCCCTTCATCATAATGGTGTGAAGATGCCAATTGTTTTTGAAAGATTACAAGATTATGGTATCAAATATACAGTTCCAGACATAATTATCCCCGACAGGAGAGACCAATATTTCAAAAGTATTGAGGTAGCAATGAATTTGATTCAAAAATCAGACAGAAACATGGAAATTAAATGGAGATTGCTTGAGATGCTGAAGCAGCTTGAAAGCTTTAGATTGGAGATTGATGAAGGTAGACCGCCAACACTAGCAGATAAGGAAAATATGGGGAGGAACATTATTCAATTGAAACAACAAGGATTGAAGATGGAAAAACTCTATGAGAATTTGAAAGTATACGGTATTCCTACTACCGAAGGTGAGTTACTAAACTGGAACAGTGTACAAAAGATGACGATTAGTAAAACAATGAATTCTTATGAGGAATTGAAGCCTAACGGTTTACAAGCGATTACAAACGTCCATTCTGCACAAGACCAAGAGCAAATTAGGTCCCTTCTTGAAAATTTGAAACAGTCGGAAGATGAAGTAGAAGGTGAGGCCCTGACACCTGAAGGTATGACGGTAAATTTATTGAGACATCAAAGGCTCGGTCTTCAATGGCTGTTAAATGCAGAATCATCGAAGAAGAAAGGAGGATTGTTAGCTGATGATATGGGTTTAGGTAAAACTGTTCAAGCCATAGCTTTAATGCTGGCAAACAGATCTGGTGATGAGAATATAAAAACCAATCTTATTGTCGCACCCGTTTCTGTTTTAAGAGTATGGAAAGGTGAAATCGAAACCAAAATCAAAGAATCATGTGATTTCAAATGTATTATTTATGGAGGCGTAAGTGGTGTCAAACCAAGATTTTGGGAAGTGTTGGCCGGCAACGACGTAGTTTTAGTTTCTTACCAAACACTTGCGAATGAATTCAAAAAACATTGGCCAGAGCGTCTAAAATCAGATAATAAGAAGTTGCCACCCGTTCCAGATATTAAGGCTATGAACTCCTTAAAAACTAAAAGAGAATACTGGTCTCCTTTCTTATCCAATGAGACACAGTTTTATAGAATGATATTGGATGAAGGTCAAAATATAAAGAATAAAGAAACCCAAGCTGCGAAGGCATGTTGTACAGTTAATAGTATGTATCGCTGGATTTTATCAGGTACTCCAATACAAAACAATATGGAAGAACTCTATTCTTTGATTAGATTTTTAAGGATTCCACCTTATAGTAGGGAGGAAAGATTCCAGCGTGATATTGGTAAACCTTTCTCAAATTTGAAGCAGAATTATGACAGCGAGAGCAGAAAACAAGCAATGAAAAAAGTCAGGGTGTTATTAAGAGCAATCATGCTACGGAGGACAAAAAACGACAAGATTGACGGTAAACCAATTTTAGAACTTCCTCCAAAAACTGTTAAAACTGATGAAAAACCTTTGGAAGGTGAGGAACTCGAATTTTATAAGAACCTTGAGGCAAAGAATAAGAAAAAGGCACAAAAACTGCTTGAATCCAAGGTTCAAGGTAATTATTCAAGTGTTCTTACCTTGTTACTTCGGTTAAGGCAAGCTTGTTGCCACCCAGAATTGGTCATTATTGGTGAAAAAAAATCAGAGGCGTCTGCTGTTGTGAATGGTAAGAATTTCGATAACGACTGGTTGAGGTTATATTTTGTAATAAAAAAAATGAAACCAGAAGCCACTGAAACCGTGATGTCTTCAAACGACTCCATGACTTGTCTCTGGTGTATGGAGCAGATAGAACCGGAGTCAACATCTGTTTTGACAGGTTGTGGACATTTGATTTGTAACCCCTGTATTGAAATTTTTTCTGAGGAGGCATCTAATCAACCACAGGCCAAATCCGGGGCGAAAGGTAGTATTTATTTACCTTGTAAGGATTGTAATAAGCTTACAAATGACAAAGAAATCGTATCCTTGCGACTATTTAATCAGGTTATTATTGATGGTTTTACTAGAGAACAACTTTATGAAGAATTCCAAAGAGAAATGGAGAGGCAGAAAGATCGAAAGAAGAATTCCTATACTCCTGACCTTGCTAAGTTAGTGCCGTCCACAAAAATGAATCAATGTATATCCGTGATCGAAGAAGTTTTTGAAAAGTCCGATACAGAGAAGATCATTATTTTCTCCCAATTCACAACATTTTTGGACTTGTTACAACATATCTTGGTCAAGAGGAAAGACATGCCGTGTTTGAAATATACTGGTGATATGAATGCAAAGCATAGGTCAGAGATTATTAACAGATTTTATAGTGAGGATGATAAGAGGATTCTGCTAATCTCCATGAAGGCAGGTAATTCGGGATTGACGCTGACCTGCGCAAATCATGTTGTGTTGGTTGACCCGTTTTGGAATCCATACGTTGAAGAGCAAGCTCAGGATCGTTGTTACAGGATCAGTCAGACCAGAGATGTCACCGTCCACCGTTTGTTCGTTCGTAATTCTGTAGAAGATAGAATTTTAGAGTTACAAAAGATGAAGAGAGAGATGGTTGATGCAGCAATGAACTCTAAGAAGATTAAGGATATTAATAAGCTTGGTAGCCGAGAATTAGGGTTCTTGTTTGGCTTGAACTCGTTATGATAAACTATAAGTAGCTTAAAACAAAACAAAAAAAAAAAAGAAAATGTCTTTTTTTAGTCTTTAAGAACTATATAATTAGGACGACTATTATGGCAAATCATTTTAGGTTAACGATTTGTCCCAAGTATATTCTATATAGGAAAGCCGAATGGTGAAATGACATGAAATTAGATGAAGCGGTGGCTCAATGGTAGAGCTTTCGACTCCAGTTAAACCTCTGGGATTTTCCTCGGAAAACGAAATTGCAATCGAAGGGTTGCAGGTTCAATTCCTGTCCGTTTCACTCTATGATTTTTTTATTTTTAAAAAAAGTGGAAAACAAATAGTTTGAAGTATATATATGGCGGGTTTATTCCATTCTTTTCATTACAAGTCATCCAGTATCTCTTTGTTCAATGAAATAGCACTATTATCATCAGACTTTTAAGCATAGCATGGCTGTGGCAGTCTAGTTCTGGTACTTGTCTTGTTTCTTATTCTTGTTCCTTACTTCTTTTCTTTTTCTACTCTATCCTTTCAAGCATACAGTAGTACTAAAAACGTAGTTGAACTATGATATAGAATATACAGAAACGATCAATATGTGTTGCAGTGGGCAACTCGTCTCGTCATATACGTATGCAGAATGCGCCCCACCATTGCTGCACTTTCGTTAAACAATCCGCAGAAATTAAAAAAAAAAGAAAGAAACGAAAGATTTTCGCGTTCGTATCACAAAATTTACGTTTTTTTGTTTTTTTGGCGTCGCGCGGCATTTGTAGTGGCACGTGATTTGGTAGGCTGGGTTTTTTTTTTCTTGGTTGTTGTTAATATCAGGGCTTAACCAGCCTACAAATACATAATTAATATTAGTATATATCGATAATAAAGATAACTTTCTAAGGCCTCCGCGAGGGGGGAAGACCCAGCATTCACTTCCTGTACTTGATTCACTTCCTGTATTATTAATTTATTTCCTGTTTTGGGTTATCATTTGGTGTAATTGGAACTCTAAATTAAAAAAAAGGTGCTATTAATAGCAGTATTTTATTTTTTTCCACTTCTGCAAACGTAATACAAGTTCTTACATTTCGCCAAATGTGTTGGTAACAACCATTTATATATATATATATATAGATATGGATATGTATATGTATATGTATATGTATATATGTAGTTTTTTCCTCAAATGTTCAAAGACTGGAAACGGTGAAAAAAAAAAAAAATAATCAATAATTTCTTTATGGTTTCCTATAAGTTGCTGTTAAGTGCTCTAGTTTTGGGTTCAGTCTCCGCTGATAGTTGTAACCCTCTGAAACAGTCGAGTTGTCCTGCTGACCCAGCTCTCGGTGGAAGCATTTCGGAAGACTTCCACAGCGAGTCCAAATACTTCGTTGATCAGAAAAATGCAGGCACCATAAACTACAGTTCGGATGGCCTGGCGATGACCTTGGCTAAAAGATTCGACAACCCAAGTCTGAAGTCCAACTTCTATATCATGTATGGTAAGACCGAGGTGATATTAAAGGCCGGTAAGGGCCAAGGTATTATCTCGTCTTTCTTCCTGCAGAGCGACGACCTGGATGAAATCGATTTGGAGTGGGTCGGCAGTGACGGCACACAGTTCCAATCCAACTACTTCTCAAAGGGTAACGTTGAGACATATGACAGAGGTCAGTTCCACACAGTTGGCACACCACAAGATACATACCACAACTACACAATTGACTGGACCAAAGAACAACTGGTGTGGTACTTGGACGGCCAGGTCGTTAGAGTTTTGCCAAACACTACCTCCGAAGGTTATCCCCAAACACCAATGTACATTATGATGGGTATTTGGGCCGGTGGAGATCCCAGTAACCAACCAGGTACCATCGAATGGGCCGGCGGTTTGACGGACTATACTCAAGCTCCATTTACGATGAATATTAAGAGCGTCGTTGTAACAGATTACTCAACCGGGAAGCAATACTCTTACGGTGATCAGTCTGGCTCCTGGCAATCCATTCAAGCCCAAGATGGCCAAGTATACGGGAGATATGACAAAGCCCAAGACGATTTTGTTAAGTTGATTGCTGGCCAATCTGTTGACTCTCAGCCTTCCGTCGAAAGTTCTACTTCTGCATCTTCCTCTTCCACTGCTAGTTCATCCAGCTCCTCAACCTCCACATCTAGCTCCTCTTTTTCTGCATCTTCCTCTTCTACTGCTAGTTCATCCAGCTCCGCCTCCTCTGCATCTTCATCTTCCACTACCACTATTTCCAACTCTTCTAGTTCTTCCAGCACTTCCAGCACATCTGGTCCTGCCCCTTCATCCTCTACTTATACCTTAACTGGCAGCAGCACTGAATCGACTAGTTCGACTAGGGCTTCTATCGTCAGCGAAACTTCAAGGTCATCTACTCAGACATTAACCAAGGTAACAGAAACCAACTCATCAATCGCGAACACTGCATCTAAATCAACCAGTGCAGTTAGTTCATTGAAGTCGACCGCCAGTATAGTTACTACTACATCTGCATCTCATAGTCAGTCTTTGTTACAAGCTAACAATGGTTATAAGAGCACCTTTCCTGCAGTGACCTTAATTGTTGGATTTGTACTCAGCTTGCTTTTCTAATGGATTCTTTTCATATTTTTTTATTTAAATCGCTTTCTTCTGTATAGTATCAACATTAATGGTTATAAAAAATATTCTAGTTTATCAAAGCTCAACTTTCCACGATGGTTTTAATTGTTATAAGCATAATATTTCATGCGTGAAGTATAATATGTCTATTGAGACAAAAGTGGTTTTAATGAAAAGTTTTAAAAAAAAAT